>JAWMAG010000069.1:3046535-3296535 GCA_037013455.1 Ceratitis rosa | reverse complement strand
TTTAATTTAATTTTTTTAGTTTACTTTATTTTATTTTTTTTTTTAGTTTGTTTGATTTGTATTTATTTTATTTTAATTTGCTTTAGTTTTTTTTTTCTTACTCTTTTATTTTTTTTTAATTCGATTATATTTTATTATGTTTTATTTTATTTTATTTTTCTTTATTTTAATTTATTTTGTTTTATTTTTTGGGTTAATTTTCTTCTCTTATTTAATTTTAATTTATCTTTTTTATATTGATTTATTTTATATTATTACATTTTATTTTAACTATATTTATTTTAAGTTATTTTTTTTATTTAAATATATTTAATTTATTTTATTTTGTTTTACTATTGTATTTCATTTTATGTGTTATTTTTTATTTTATTTCTTTTAATTTCAATTTATTTTAGTTTTTTTATACTTTTCTTTATTTTTTTATATTTTTATTTTGTTTTATATATTTATCAATAAAAAACCCGTAAACTCATATTGTATATGTATGTGTTTGCTCTTGCTCTGCATTTTATTACTGCCCACTCGGTCAGCTTCAAGCTTAACTTATTGCATACTCAGTTACTTGCCAAAGATATGAGCACAGGATTTTCTACTTCAGTTGCACTTTAACGCCTTAAGTAGCAACAACAGCAACGGAAAATTGACAACTGCTGTCCCGAAAACATATGCAGAAAATATTGAAATGTGTCAAACAATTTCATAACTGACAAAATATATTAAATCTCCAAGAATTTTACACGCTGCTGATTTGCTGTACATAAATACATATGTACTAACTACATACGTACAAGTATATACTTGTATAGATATATACGTATACAACTATTTATTAAATTCCTTCCTTATATTTTTTTTTTGCTGTTCACTTCTTGAATTTGAATGCATATATTTCACACTTCATGCACACATTGCTCTGATCTGTTCCGCCCTGCGCAGGCAGGAGTGAAATGCTCCGAAGGATACTTTTAGTGAGCAGATAGTGAAGCAATAAAATATGAATGAGATGTATTTATATAAAAGTGTACAGATACAAATTTTTACATACACATATATTAATATATTTACACATATATGTACATATATATGTTATCATATGAAAAAGAAATTTATGCATTAAAAAATTTGGTCCTTGCAATTTGAGCTGAATCCAGTGCACTTCTGAGCAGCTGAGCAATGCATGCCAATACAAATATGTATTGTATATTTGCGTTAACGTGCGTGTCATTTTGCTATGCAAACGAGAAGGCAGCAATCAATTCATACATAACATACGCATGTATTGTATATATATATATATATATATATATATGTTTTATGGGTATTCATCATTGTCCGAGTGCCTAAAATTGCATATATTTATATGAATTTCATTTCAATGAGGTCTTAAATTTATTTACATGTTTATTTGGAAATAAAAACAAAGGAAAAATAGAATATATATATGTAAAATAAAACAAAATTAAATAAAATAAAAATTTAAATTAAATAAAATATTAAAATATTAATTTTTTTTCTTGTTAAATAAAATAGGCTATGTAAAATAAAATGAAAAAAAAAAATTAAAATAAAATAAAGTAATGCTAAATTAAAGAGGTTTAAGCATTCTTTAATTTTACTTTATTTTACTTAAATTTTTTATTTTTTTTTTACTATTTTATTTTATTCATTTTATTTTATATGGCTTATTTTATTTAACAAGAAAGAAACTGCTCAGTAAAGAAAGCTTCCATATATTTTTTGCACACAAATTGAGAATTATTTAATTTAATTGAACTTATTTAAACCCACGGGACCGACCAATTTCTAAAAATGTGTTTCTTAAATTTGGTTTGGTATGGACTTATTTTAGCGCCATCTCTCGGAGCTTTACTTCATTTTCTAGTTCCTTAAAATTTTTATTTCCTCATATAAAAAAATGTATACTTATTTAAGAAATTAAAACCAAGGAAACAAATTATTTCTGCCTCAATAAAGCTAGCGGGCAATAGAGAAAAGAATAAAATTTTTTTTTTAAATTAATTGAAAATTACTAATTATTTTATTTTTTTTTTTTGTTTTTGTATTATTGTATTTTTATATACAGTGAAATTCACACTATCTGAATAATATCTGAAATTCTATGCTTAGAAAAATATATTTTTAGTGCCATCTATAGGAGCTTTATTGTTAAAAACACGGCTTCCCCCAATTTTTCCAACATCAGTGGTTGATTGCTCTGAAGTCAGTAAGAGCTTTGCTAGTACAAATACCAACTTCTCCAATACACTTTCTTCGTTAAAAAAATATAAATAACTTCTTGTTGATAATATTTTTCTTGGAAGAAATTTATAAATTCTCGCTATGCAAACAACAAACCCACGCGTCTTTAACTGCAAACTGACAATTGCGAGCAATATTACAAGCAACACGCTCAAAAGTATGCAATAGAAAAAAAAAAATAGCGTGACAGTTGGCATTTAAATAGCAACGGCGGAGCAACAATCCAGTGGAAAAATGTTTGTATATGAATGTGTTGTTAGATTGAGAATGTCTCTGAGACTTCCCTTCAAAGAAATTGTTACTGCTTTGCATTTGGTTAACAATGCAACAGCTGCATTTTTGCAGCAACGCCAGCCACAGAAGCCAGTCTCCTTTAGCGACAGGAAAGTGACGCAATCAGCGTTGAGAATTTTTATTATCTGCAGAGGATTTTGTATTGCAAAAAAAAAAAAAAACAGGAAAAAGTGTTTTACTATTCATGAGATTTTTCTTGACATTTTTTTAATTTTTTCTATTTTTTTTTTTTGGTATTTGCTTTGCGTCGCAACTTATTTTTTATATACATACATATTTGCTTTACACATTCGCTTTATCTCAACTATGCTTTTCCAGCAAATATATTTTAATTTTTTTAATATTTTTTACGCCTGCAATGCTTTAGCATATTTATATATGTATGTATGCCAAAAAAAAAGCCAGCAAAAAGGCATACAAATAAAATGTGGCAAGCAGAAAAGCACATGCAACATGCCACAAAATGCGGCATGATAGCAAGCAGACAAGTTGGGATCGTAAAATATCAAGAAATGCGCATTAACAATGCAACAAAGTTGCAGAGAGTGGAGTGGCGACCCTATAGTAGTGTATAGGAAGTTCGCTAGTGGTTTAAAAACCAGTTCCATACTAGTTGATTGTAAACTAGTTCATGCAAATAGGAGGAGTAAGGGACACATTCTCTCTGGGTCTCATCAACTTCATCGGATGTACTCCAGATGGCTCCCAAATCCATTGAAATCCATCAGAAGCTTTAACTGCGGTGGTAGTACATATTAGAGTAACACCCCGACCTCGCTTTCTTGTTGACTTGTAAATCGTTAAATTCTATAAAGAAGATGAAATTCCGTCAAAAGGTCTGGCAAACATTCCAGTGCGCCAAGATGTGCAGCGATCGTGTTCATCCAAGTGGTGAGAAGGACTACGCCCAAAGCAGAGCTAAAGTCAATAGGAACTAAAAAACTACTTAAAACTGAAAGTCGCTCACAGAGGCAACTCCTTTAATCAACTTAAAGGTGCATAGATTCTAAGGGACTCGGAGCAAGAATGTCGTCTGAGCAGTAGCTCTTGTTGGCTACGACATCGAGTGACATTATCTTGACGTCATTTTCAGAGAGATCTGTCAGCAAAGGGATATTTAGGCTGACAATCAACTCTGTTGAGGACGTCACAATTATTCGCTTATAGTAGAGAGTCGCCTAGAGCTTTGAAGTGGAACTACTTCGAGCGACGACTTGTCCGTGACGAAGATGCACCCGAGCTCCTGATGGCGCATGTCTTCGTCAGGGGGAGGGTATCTTTACTGTGGTCAAAGTCCCTGCTGGTGATGCTGGCCAAACATAGATATTCCAAGGCGACTAGAATGCGGAAGAATATGCCATACCTCTTCCTTACCGTTCAGATAGGAGCTGAACACCGAACTGCGCAGAATGCAGATCACTTTGAGGGGCTCCGCTCTAAGATGGGCGGTGCAGCGGCCATAATGGTCAATCTATTATGCTTGGCTAGGTATCTAAACACATTTAAGCTCCCGGGGCCAGACATGGGTTCGTTTGTTGATCTCTGAAGCTCAAAGTGAGTTGAAGTTGTGTCGACTTTCGCTAAATTTTGTTATCGATACTACCTAAGGGGTCAGTAATTCACGCGAGCAGCGCTTTTCGGAGTAGTTTGACTTTCAGCGAGGATACTTACATTTGTTCCTATCATTACGAGACTTGGTTGAGGGGTTTTCTACATACACATACAAATTTAAAGCCCATCAAGTATGACCAGCTTCCCAATCACCTCCGCCGCTCCATATTTGTGGTAGAGTTAATCGCGTATTTCAGTTGAATTACCCGCCTCAAGCCATAAGGCCCGCGCATTCAACGCGCAAATCGAAGGAGCAATATGGTTGGCTGGCAATTAAGTAGGCCGCTGCCATGGCAGCAATGCGAAATCTTTTAAAATCCAGAGTTGCCTCTTGGCCAATGACCCGCTGATAAAATGGCTGCTCCGACAGCAGACAATTGACTACAAACACCCACTTCACCGCAATGCCCCCCTTTTGCCCGATTCGCCAATTGAACAACACACATACATACATATGCTCACACACAATCCAGAAGTGTTTAACGGGAAAAAGTGCAGCTGTAGCTGCTTAAATACTCCAGCGAAAAGGAAAAAATAAAATGAAAAAAAGAAATAAAAGAAAAACGAATACATGGAAACGGATGAAGTACGATGGCGATGCAGACAACGACGACGATAATTTAATGCTCTCAGCGCTGCTGTCGGTTGAAGTGACGGCTGAAGCAACAGCTGCAACTGGCAACTGGCAACAGACACAACCACAGTCACACCCCGAACCAGCGAAGCAGGTAAATAGTATATAAAGTCATTTGATAGCGACCACCCAGCAAACTAACCAGTATCCATCAGCTCACAACCACACAGCTTCCTGCACCATAGTTACAGCAACAGCAGCAACATCAACAACAACGTACGTCAACTACTTTTCCACTTGAGGGCGTTGTTTTTGCGCGGGTCGGGGTTGGCGAGGTGCAGGAAATTGTGAAGTTATTTGCACGAATCATTGAAGACATCCAAGCCAATCAGTTACGCCAACATTCAATGAAGTGACAGCAGCTGCAGCATGACTATAAAGGGTGAAATGCAGCGCGTATAAAAGGGAATAAATTTTCGCAAGACGCAAATAGAGCTGTGCTAAATTTGGAATAAAGAAAAATAGCTTGGGATCAACTTTAATTTAAGGATAAAAAATATCTTTTTAATTTTTTAAACTCTCTTAGGAGTGAAACTAGGGTTTGAAAAAAACAAGCGCCTGATAATAGGCAATGTAATAAATATGCAGTTTTTAATTCGTTCAATTAAGTGCCATGAATCATAGCTTATATTTAAGCTGATGTTGAAGGTTTCATCAGGTAAAATGGTGACTATAAAAACCGAAATAAATAAAAATATTTTATCGCGAACTATAGCCATATACCAAAAAAAATTATTTCATTTTAATAATTACTTTGGGTATGAAACTTGGGTAAAATTCGGAAAGAGTGCCTAATTGTAGATAACGTAAAAGATATGGAATTTTTATTTGCTACATCAACCAAGCAGTAACATTGCCTACATTTGGGGGTATGCTTGTAATAAAAAATAAGGTAAGCTGGATAAATAATAGTTAGTTAGTTGCTGCATACTACAAAATATATATACTTCATACCTTACTTGTATTGTGTAACTCT
This sequence comes from Ceratitis rosa, assembly GCA_037013455.1. Taxonomy (NCBI): domain Eukaryota; kingdom Metazoa; phylum Arthropoda; class Insecta; order Diptera; family Tephritidae; genus Ceratitis; species Ceratitis rosa. The sequence continues at coordinate 3,290,761 of JAWMAG010000069.1, read as the reverse complement.
CTTTTACTATATAAAGCTGCTATGAATTGAATCATTTAAAATTTAATTTTTTCCGTCTTTTTCTGCATGGCCACGTATCGGAGCTTTACTTCTGGCAAATATTTCATTTAGTCTAGAATTTTGAGGAAATTGTCTCTGAGCCAAAATTCATAGTCCGTATTCTAGTAAGTCCAACATGCGATAAGGTGCCGAAATCCTATTCGAAGCAACCTGACACCCTTTATTTGCCCCAGAATAAATGTATTTGTTAGAATTTTATTTGAGTTTAGTTTTAAAATATCCTGTCATCTCCTTTACACATACTACCTTACACTCTATGCATTTATAAATTTATATATACATATACCTTTTTTGTGTTTCCTTAACTTTTTACAATTTTCATTGACTTTTATACACACCAAACAACTCGTCCGCATCAAATTGTGTGGCCTCATCGACGCAGCTGCGCTTTAATTGGAAAATGTGGCACGAGTAGCAGCAAGTGGAGTGAGTGGATTTGGCTACTCGTACATACAAATGCTCTTTACCAAAAAAAAAAACAAAAAGAAAACAAATCGAATAAAAAATCCACCTGCCTCACCCTCCCAACTAAGGGCTGTGTTTGGAAGCATTGAAACAAGTTGCGTATTTTTCTACAAAAAAATTGCTGTTGTCTTAGTGAAGGCTAAGATCGAATTGAGAATTTTTTTCCTTCCATACCAAATATTGGTTGAATGTCCTGGCGGGGCAGAGCATGCGTGTTTAAAATTCAGTTGAAATTTTTTGTTTACTTTTTTCTTATTAGAAATTCAATTTCCGTTTACCCGCTCCGCGGGTGGTCAACAGGTGGATGGAATTAAGTTGTTTTGGAGTTAACCAAATTAAAAACAAACAAAAAAATTAAATGCAGAAAAGCAAATACAACTTTTTTAATTAAAAATTTTGCTCAAAAGAATGCTACTGCTCCAAAAGTTCTCTATTTTTAATAATTTTAAAGCGAAACGAAATTAGAAAACTTGTTTATTTTTTTTTTTATTTTATTTTATTTTAATTTATTATATTTTGCGGTATTTTATTTTATTTTATTTTATTTTATTTTATTTTATTTTATTTTATTTTATTTCATTTTATTTTATTTTAATTTATTTTGTTTTAATTTATTTTATTTTATTTTATTTTATTTTATTTTATTTTATTTTATTTTATTTTATTTCATTTTATTTTCTTATTTTATTTTATTTTATTTTATTTTATTTCATTTTATTTTCTTATTTTATTTTATTTTATTTTATTTTAATTTATTTTATTTTATTTTATTTTATTTTATTTTATATTATTTTATTTTATTTTATTTTATTTTATTTTATTTTATTTTATTTTATTTTATTTTATTTTATTTTCTTTTATTTTATTTTTTTTATTTTATTTTATTTTATTTTATTTTATTTTATTTTATTTTATTTTATTTTATTTTATTTTATTTTATTTTATTTTATTTTATTTGATTTTAATTTATTTTATTTTATTTTAGTTATTATTATATTTATTTATTATTTATGTTTTTTTTTGTCTTAATTTGTTAAATTTTATTTTATTTTATGATATGTTATTTTATTTTATTTTATGTAGTTTACTTTATTTTTTATTTATTTCACTTTATATTTTATTTTATTTTATTTTGTTTTTTTTTTTTATTTTATTATATTTTATCAAGCATAGGTTGTTTTACAACAAAATACTTAAAACTATTGTTGTTAAAAGTTAAATTATTTATCAGTAGTTAAAATTGAAAATATATACAATTTATTTATTTTATTTTGTTTTTTTATTTTATTTCATTTTATTTGTTTTATATTATTTTATTTTATTTTATTTTATTTTTTTTTTATTTTATTTTAGTTTATTATTATATTTATTTATCATTTATGTTTTTTTTTTGTCTTAATTTGTTAAATTTTATTTTAATTTATTTAGTTTATTTTATTTTTTATTTTATTTCACTTTATATTTCATTTTATTTTATATTATTTTTTATTTTATTTTAAATTTTATTTTATATTTTATTTTATTTTATTTTATTTTATTTCACATAATTCCATTTCTTTTAGGTTTACTTTAATCGAGTATTGAAATTTTCTAACAAGCTAATACTACTCCATCTGCTACAAAAAAGTAAAATTCATAATTTATTTTCTCAAATCTCATAATTCATTATTATCACCTTCATCGGTCATACCTACATTCGCTCGTTTATTAAAAAACTTCTGCCAAATATTAAAAAAGGGCCAAGTGACCAAAGAAAAAAAGCATTTTGCAACTACGAACAATTTTTGGTGAAAATCTGCCGCACCAAAGTCTCGTGGCTTAACAACATTCTTAGTTGACCTAAAAATCCAAATCTAAAATGTAAATAAGGACATATTTCACAGCATTCGCAGAAGCACATACGAACATGAACGAAGCATACAGGCCTCTACGCAGGCACTTACACACACACGCACACTAAAAAACACACACAGCTGTTGCTAAGGCCAGACCCAAAGTAGGCAGACAAAATTTAGCTAACTGCCAAAAAAGTTGTAAGAAATAAAAGAAAATGTGCAAAATGGGGAGTAATAAACGCAGAAAATGAAGAACTGGTAGGAAAAAAAGAAAACGGGAAAGAGAGGAAGAACAAGCTAAAGGTAAATAATTGGAAAATAGAAAAAAAAATTTGCACACAAATTTCAACTTTGGCAATAATTTATGTGTGCACGTTTGAGTGATATTGAGGAAAGAGAGAGAAGAGGGGGAGAAAGGCAAAAGAGAATGGCACAAAAATTTCAACATAAATTCAAAATGGAATTTTGAACAGCGCAAACTGCCTTTATAACACTTTATACCATATATGTATGTGTAAATGTGTGTTTGCGTAGCATACATGAATGCGATGCTGTAGAATGGAAAAAATGTGAAAGAAAATGCGGAAGGAAATGAACGAAAAATTCATTTTGAAAATGCGCGAAAAAAATTTGGAGCAAAAACGGCTCTTCAAAACTGCGAATTAAGCAGCCACACCAAAAAAATTAGTTCAAAGCCTTTGCTGTGTAATTTCAATAAAATCGAACAACAATCAAACATAGTTTTCACACAAAAGAATTTTCAAAAATGCGTTTTTCAGTCAAAACCTCCATAGTTATGGAGCTAAAGACATGAAATTTATTGTAAAGCCTTCAAATTGCATAAGTACAGTTTATAATGAAAATCAATAAAATCGGGCAAAAATCATGCATAGTCTCCATACAACTAATTTTTCGAAAACGCGTTTTCGAGTCAAAACTCGAACACTCAATCAGTCAAAGACATGAAACTTGATATACAGTTTTAGCATAGTAAAAGTAAAGTTTCCAATTAAAATCGACTTGAATGTAGTGTATAGCTTCCATACAAATGACTTTTCGAAAAATAATTGCTCAGAAATATGAATTTCACTCAAAACTCCCACAACTACTCGACTAGGAACTTTCAAATTTGGTATACAGCTTTAGTCTTTCATAGATATGGTTCCCTGTAAAAATTTGTAAAATCGGTTGATCGCACCACAGAGCTGCCTTATAACTGATTGTTCAAATATGCATTTTTCTCCCCTTATCTTCTGAACTTGGGAAGTTAGAGGTACTAAATTTAGTACACTCATTACTCATTATTTATGTAAAATTTTCTGTAAAAATCAGCGAAATCGTACAACTTTAGCATGTGCTTGCCATACAAATTTTTATTCAAAAATGTGTTTTTGACTCAAATCTCTTACAATTGAGCAGCTGAATACTTGAAATTTTTCACATAGCTCAGGTTTTATTTAAGTATAGTGCACAGTGAAATTTAATATAATCGGAGAACAATTTCATATAGCTCCCATACAAATAACTGTTCGAAAATGTGTTTTTCGGTGAAAACTCTTGTAATTGAGCAGTTAAAAATTGGATATTTTGCGTGCAGCTAAGGATTCATATTGGTGCAGTGTACAGAAAAAATTAATATAATCGGAGCACAATATCATATAGCTCTCATACAAATAACTGTTCGAAAATGTGTTTTTGGGTGAAAACTCTTACAATTGAGCAGCTAAGAACTTGAAAGTCGGTAACGGTCTTATTATTATGAAAGTAATAAATCCTTTTCTTCCAATTTTCCGTGTTTTGGAGCTGACTTGACTTATTATTGCTTCCATGAGTTCTTTTTAAGAATTTCCATGCTGCTGTAACTGACAAAATCATAGCTATAAATAATTATATACGTACATATATATGTTTAACATAAATCCAGCCACAAGAACAACGAAACGCCTTTCATATTGACTACTCTCCACCCAGCGCCACCGCTTGAGGTTAGCAGCAACACTTCTGTATTTGGTTTATGTCGATTTTTCTAATGTGTCACTGCTGTACTGCGGATGCTGCTTGGTGCTGCTTTATTGCTTCTACGAAGTGCATTAAATAATTTCGTTGCCACCACAGCATTTTTAATGGCTGTAAAAAGTACAACAAGAAAAGTATGCTAGCCCAACAACTAAATATTAAGCAATAGCTAACATTCATTTTGAGCACAGCTACTCGGCAGCTAGCAGTCAACTACATGCCACTCGTACACACACACACACATATATATATAAAAATCTCATAAATAACAATAACAGCAATAATAGCTCGTCTTAAGTATGCTTTATGTAGCTCATAAGGCTTTAGCAGGCAACATTTACGGAGGCTTTCCTTTCACTTTTTCTTAGCAAACCAACTTTTTTGTCCTTTGTCGCTTTCTTTGCTGTCTACACTCCACTCTTTTTGCATATGTATGTATGTATGTATTTTTCTTGAAACTCACTAACTAAGTGCCACACCCTCTACATATATACACGTCTACACATCGATTTGTTCTAACTCTTGTCACCAGCACCGCATTTATATGCCAAAACCTTGCTTACACCTTCATCTTTGGTCGAAAAATCGTGCGCCTTGGCAGCCATCCAGCAACACAGCTTGTTCCATCATCATCATCATCATCGTACACACTTCGTCGTTACCGTTACCTGAGTTGCGCGTCATTCACTTCCTAACTCACAGCGTGTATACCTTATTTAGCAACTGCCAAGTAACATAAGCCCTGTGCTCACTCACTTCATTGCTAGTCAACGTTTCTACAGCAGCTTCTTATGCTTCCACCGCTTTGTTTCTCTTATGTCGTCTGTCGTCTTCCTACTCTTCTTCCTACTTTCTTTTATTCTGTTTTCTTCGTCGCCTTGCTTGTCAGCTATAAAGCTACCCGATGTTGCTCACTCAACCACTGAATTCTTGTTGTTGCTGTAGGTGGCATACTTTTATTGCGGCTCGTTTTTGGTTTTTTTTTTTTGTTTTTAGGCTCTCAATTTCCTCTTCTTTTGTTTTCGTCTTTTTGTTATAATACCTTCTTGTGTGTTTTTGTAACCCATATCTTTTGTACTTCTATAATACTCTTGTGGTTGTTGTAGATTTCTTAGATGTTGTTGTTGTTGTTGTTGCATACGCTAAAGTATTTGTGGCCTCAGCCTCTCAGCTTCAGCAAATAAATTAGTTGAAACGTTTCCGTTCTTGTAAGACATAACTTTTGAATGTTTGTAAGATACCGTTAGTTGGCATTATCTCTAAAAATTTTACTCATTTTTTTGTTTTTGGTAATTCAGCAGGGTGATGAGAGTGTATTGAAACATTTTCAACTTTTTTTCATTTAATTGATTTTTTTTTTTAGTTTCGACAAGTCATTCCAAACTTACTCTTTTAGTCGATTAACCTAAATGTTGATGCGAATTTGGTGATTTATTCATTTCAAGAAGTCCAATGGCGTCAAATTGGAGAGGCGAGACAGCCAGTTGACATTGTTATCTCGGCAAGTTATGAGATTTTGGTTGGCTAAGTGACTAGTAGCGCCCTTCTCCTCTCTGAGCATGGTCCACAGCTCTCTGAGTGTCGACAGCTTGTTACTCGATTTCCAGGAATCTGAAGAAAAACGGACCAAGGTTGCCGTCCCACTACATGCAGTCCCCAACAGACTTATTATCCAGTCTAGACAAAAACTTGGCATTCCCTATCTTATCTGAGGTCGCCGACACGTACGGAAGGGCTAACTAACTTTTCTGGTACTTTTGTGACATCCATCAGCGAGAGTCACTCTCAAAAAACTCGATGACGAACTCAGTTTAGTACCACACGAACTAATTTTTCCCTTCCTAGCCGACTTATTACTGTTCTGGTCGCACCAGAATCCAACAAAGCTCTAAGAGGGAGGTCCAAATATCCAAAGAAGAGTGTTCGCCAACCTAACCTCTTAAACCTGATCACCTATGTTTGCCAGCTGGGAGTTAGCAAATTCACTAACTCGCCCTACTAAACCGCCTGCTTTGCCGTCCCAGGGGTCTATCTCCAGCGTTCGACCTGACAATCTCTTGATCTGAATTTCCCTATCATTGCATCATACCTACTATCTCTAACGGGCCTTGATTGGAAGCGGTTGTGGTTTTGCCATACTACGCTGCAGGTACCCTGAGAAGTAATGATTTTCCATCTAAATAGCGGGTGGAGAGTTCAGAGTCTTCAGTTCTTGGATCTATTGGACTTTATAGACTTTCATAGTAAATCAACTTGGCCACAAACAGACCGTGAGGCGAGTACTTTTGCACGAATTTCTTGCATAATCTTTTTACAGCAGCAGTTGAAGGCCATCGATCTACTTTCAGGAGGAAATTGGATAAAGTTTAGGAGACAAACCCGAATTTGAAAATTTAATAAAACTTAGAGGTTTGCCGAAATTTAAATTATTAGAGCCAGCGGCACAACGCATACAACACTTTGTTAAACCACATTCCCTACGAAATAAGCATAATGGAAAAAATACTTGCTTAACGGGGGAAAAGGATGTCATTTTATTTATTTATTACCAACGCCAACCATTGTGGTTGTTAGCTGGCCATTGTTTGGCATATATTACATATTTCCTCCCTATTTTATATATTGCTTTCGACGCTTCACATTTTTTTGTCAGCTCAAAAAAATATATATAACAAACCTTATAAGGGCACACGTGCTAGTGTATAAGTGGCTGTATATATAAACGTTGAGTGGTGAAGGAAGAAATGAAACAAATATATCTGTATATACAACTATATATATATATGTATATATATATTTTTATAGGCATGTATAAACATATCATATATCTATATACACATGTATATGAATATATATATTTATGTATAAACTTGGCCTAAACAACACTGAAGCATCAGCAGTAAACGTGGGACGTGGGCTATGGCGTATGAGTGACCTGCCAAAAAGTTCTATGAATTTTGAGTTTGCTAACTTACACGATTTGCCTCTTTGTACAATAGTTGTTGTTTTCGTATTTACATTGTTGTTCTTGTTGCTGTCATTGCTATCCTCTGTAGTTTGGAAATTTATGAAGTTTATATTGTTTTGGCGTACATTGTTGAGGCAACTATTTTGCTCACTCTTTACTTACTTACTCTTTACTGCGCTGGAAGATGGACTTCACCAAAACAATGAAAGATCACAATTGGCTTGAAAAGTTAGCGTAAGGAAGTGGTGTCGGGAAGTGGGATATATAAAGAGCATAAAAGCTGTATTGTTGAACAATGAGATTTACGGCTACATCGAATATATTATAAATAGAGATTTTTTATATTATATTATTAATTTCTCTATTTTATTTTAATTTTTTGTTTCTTTTTTATTTTGTTTTATTTTATTTTTTTTTTATTTTATTTTATTTTATATAATTTCATTTAATTTTATTTTATTTTATAATTTTATTTTTTGTTTGTTTATCTCATTTTATTTTTTTTTAATTTATTTTATTTTATTTTAAATAATAATTTTTTATGTTATTAAGTTTTGTTTTATTTTATTTTAGCTTATTTTATTTTAATTTATATTATTTTATATTTTGCTTTTTTATTTTTAATTTATTTTTTTTATTTTATTTTATTTTATATAATTTAATTTAATTTAAGTTAATTTTTTTTTATTTTATTTTATAATTTTTTATCTTATTTTTTATTTTATTTTATTTCGTCTTATTTGATTTTAATTTTTTAATTAATTTTATTTTGTTTTAAATAATAATTTTTTATTTGATTTCATTTTGTTTTTATTTTTTGCTTATTTTATTTTATTTTATTTTACTTTTTTTAGTTTATATATTTTATTTTATTTTGTTTTTATTTTTGTTTATATTATTTTATTTTATTTTATTTTATTTTATTTTATTTTATTTTATTTTATTTTATTTTATTTTATTTTATTTTATTTTATTTTATTTTATTTTATTTTATTTTATTTTATTTTATTTTATTTTATTTTATTTTATTTTGTTTTATTTTATTTTATTTTATTTTATTTTATTTTATTTTATTTTATTTTATTTTATTTTATTTTATTTTATTTTATTTTATTTTATTTTATTTTATTTTATTTCATTTTCTTATATTTTATTTTATTTTATTTATTTTATTTTATTTTATTTTATTTTATTTTATTTTTTATTTTTTTTTTTGGTTTTTTTTTTTTCTTTTATTTTTTTATTTTATTTTATTTTTTATTTTTTTATTTTATTTTATTTTGTTTTATTTTATTTTATTTTACTTTTTTTTATTTTATTTCATTTTCTTATATTTTATTTTATTTTATTTTATTTTATTTTATTTTATTTTTCATTTTTTTTTTGGTTTTTTTTTGTTTTATTTTTTTATTTTATTTTATTTTTTGTTATTTTTTATTTTTTTTTTATTTTTTTATTTTATTTTATTTCATTTTATTTTTTTTTTATTTTATTTTACTTTATTTTATTTTATTTCATTTTCTTATATTTTATTTTATTTTATTTATTTTATTTTATTTTATTATATTTTATTTTATTTTATTTTACTTTACTTTATTTTATTTCATTTTCTTATATTTTATTTTATTTTATTTTATTTTATTTTATTTTATTTTATTTTATTTTATTTTATTTTATTTTACTTTACTTTATTTTATTTCATTTTCTTATATTTTATTTTATTTTATTTTATTTTTTTTTTATTTTATTTTATTTTATTTTATTTTTTTTTGTTTTAATTTATTTTATTTTATTTATTCTGTTTTTTTTTTATTTTATTTTATTTTATTTTATTTTATTTATTTTATTTTATTTTATTTTATTTTATTTTATTTTATTTTATTTTATTTTATTTTATTCTATTTTGTTTTTTTTTTATTTTACTTTATTTTGTTTTAATTTATTTTATTTTATTTTCATTTTTTTACAGCAACTTTTTTTTTTCTTAATTATTATTATTATTTTTTATTTTTCGGCTAAAAGTTGGTCTTGAAATTTTTCCCTTCCTTTACACCAATTTCCTCTCCAGTAGCTGAGTGGCATTGTAAAAATTATAACTAAAGAAAAGTGGAAATCAAGAAAAGGAAAAAAAATGAAATTAAAATTCCTTTGCACTCTAAGTTGCAAAACAAAGAATTGTGTATTTCCGCTAATGGCAAAGTTAGCTATTCGCCGGTAAAATTAACTAACCGAAGAGTATATATATTTTGCACGGCTCTCTGAACTGCTCTGAGTTGCGCTGTTGATTGCTTGATTTGCTTTGCTGCTTTTGAAATACTTAAGTTGATTTTCGTAACAATTTTTGACGGTTTTTTGGTCAAAGAAATATTTATAATTTCTTTTTTTTTTTCAAAGCGTAATGAAGGCAACGAAGCGAGAAACCTACAACAAGTGAATATTAATTAAACATTATTTTGGGTGAATGTTTATAAATATTTAAATATGGACGGAAAGTTTTTTAATGCAAATTTATTATGAAAATTTTGTGGAGTATTTATATTTTTTATTCAAGTTTTAATTCAAAGTTTTTATGATAAAAATGTGTACTATGTTGATGAATATAAAAAAGTTACGTATACGCCATGGTTCCTCAATTCACTTTGTTTTATCCATGCTGAGCTTACAATGTATTATATTTGGTATCAAGGAAAGTTTTTTAGTCATTTACTTACAAACATTTCCAATTTTTCTACATCGAAAGGCTTCTCTTCCCTATCCCAATTGGGAAAATCTTAGAATTATTAATTCTTAAGAGAGTACAAAGGAGTATCGCTTAGAAATGAGCTGCTTACCTTATTTTCTTTAACTTTAAGTCCTTTCCATGCTTAAATCAGCTTCATTTTAGTATTTCTCTCACCTCTTAAAACCTTAATATCGCTGTTAGTTACGAGAAGTTCATAAAATATCTCATTAAAAACACCAAATTTCCATTACATTTCATTATTTTTACATCATTTCTTAATTATTTTAATTAAAAGTATTTTTACAACATTTTTGAAGTTCTCCTTGCTTGTTGACGATGACAAAATGAAGGAAGTTTCGGAATATAAGAACAATTTATGACACTTGTTTGGAAAAAGTTGCACACTTTTTGGCGTTAAAACATAACATTTTTCCTATGCCATTATTTTTAAAGAAAGTAAAGGATGTAGTTAAAATGATAAACGGGTTGAGCATGAAATGAACACATTTTTATGCAAATATACAAACATACCTACGTGCATACAGAGTAATAAGAAAGAAATACTTTTAATGTTACTTGTAAAACTTGTGACAAAACACACACAAACGTTTAATCACTTACACAACAAGACACAGCACATTTTGTGTCAGCACATAAGGTTTTCATTCTTGTTGTTGTAGCTACAAGAAAAAATTTCAATATAACAAATGCAAAACACAACCGAGCGCGTGCACACCACACATGGGAGCTACCTATTTAATAAATATATAAATTGGAGCAACTGTGTAGTTGTGTTTGCCACATGTGGCATGCATACAAGCGAGCGCTACAATACTTTCACTTGGTAATTGACCTCATTAGGTAACATCTTGACTTTTATTATCGCACAGACTGCTCTGCGTTGCTCTGGTTGCAAGTGAAAATTTTCTAAAAAAACTAATGCAAGCGGATAGCACATGTGACTTGTGTAACGCCATTTCTATGTGCATGCATATAATATGTTCTTATAATAGTTAACATTTTTAAACAAATTTGTGCTTTTTACAATTTCGGGATTGAGGAAAAAAATTTCGGGATGCTCAAATTAAAAAAAAAAAACACAAAATGTTCTTCACTAATCGGCAAAATGTTTCTGAAATAAACAAAAAAAAATCGAAGTCCCGAAAATTGTGTTATACTAATCCCGAAAATTTGACGAGATAATGAATCAAATCACTAAAATTAAAGAAAAAAATTAATAATAATATAAAAAAATTAATTAAAATTCAAATTAAAAATAATTCAACAATGATGGATTAAAGAAAAATATAATAAGAAAGAAAACAATTGAAAATAATATTAATTAAAATTGAAAATAATATAATAAAGAATAAAAGAAACAAATTTCTAAAATAAAAAATTGAGAAAAAAATTAAAAACCTAAATTAAAAATATATACAAAAATAAAGTTAAAAAAATTAAAGAATTAGAAATAAAAGAAAATTAAGAAACATTAAAAAATTGAAATTTAATACTAAAAATTTTAATAAATAAGAAATATTATATTATTGATGAGTGCATAAGTTCGTGCCCGATTTCAAGTGCAAACTAAAATTGAAATTTTTTGAAGAAAGCGCTTTTATTAATCAATTATGTATTCGCCATCATGTTCGGCAATCCACTCCCAACGTTCAACCAATTTACGGATGCCTGATTCATAGAAATCGCGCGGTTTCTCGTTGAAAAAGGTGTCAAGATGGTTTTTGACGTCTTCCACATTTTTAAATTTTTTTCCATTCAAATTGTTCTGCAGCGATCGAAACAAATGATAATCAGAAGGTGCAATGTCCGGTGAATATGGGGGATGCGGCATGATTTCCCAATTCATCTCCTTCAGTTTGGCCAGGGTCGGTTTTGCAACATGTGGCCAGGCGTTGTCATGATGGAAAAGAACTCCTTTGCGATTGGCCAAAATCGGACGTTTTTCATCAATTGCTTTCTTCAATTCGACCAATTGCTGACAATACTTGTTGGCAGTGATCGTTTCTCCAGCTGGCAAGAGCTCAAAATAGATCACGCCTCGGATATCCCACCAAATGCACAGCAGTACCTTCATCGGATGCAATCCACCTTTCGACATCGGTTCCCCCCCTTCGTGTGCCTGTTTCCATGTTCTTTTGCGTTGAACATTGTTGTACAGGACCCATTTTTCATCACCAGTCACGAGCCGATCCAAAAGTGGTTCGTTTTTGATCCGTCGAAGCAAAGAAATTGCTGTTGACATACGGTCCACTTTGTTCTTTTCACTCAACTGATGTGGCACCCATGTATCGAGCTTCAAAGTGTACCCAACCTTTTTTAAACGACGAAACGCAGTTGATTTGTTGACGTTCAATTCACTGGCAACCTCTTCCGTCGAAATACGTGAGTTATTCGCAACTAAAGTCCTTAGAACATCGTCATCAAGCTCAGAAGGCCGTCCACTGCGAGGTTGATCTTCGAGGTTAAAATCTCCAGAACGAAATTTCGCGAACCATTTCTTTACTGTGCGGAGTGCTGGAGCACGGTCCAAATAAACTTCGCGAATATCTTTAGTTGCAGCGCCCACTGTTTTTCCTTTGCGGAATTTAATACTAAAAAAAATCAAAATAAATAAAAAATATTATATTAAAAATAAATAAAATAAATTTAATGCTAAAAGAATCCAATAAATAAAAAATATTATAAAAAAATAAATTGCAAAAGTTTCTAAAAACAGAAAATATATATAAAAAGATTATAAGCAACTGATAATAAAAAATTAAAAAAAATAAAAAAACTAAATACCAAAAACTGATACATAATAACAACGCAAATTAATTATCCCAAAAAAAAAATTGAAAAATATAGTTCCTAAAATAAGAAAAAAATACCAAGAGTAAATTAAACTAGGATTATGAATTAAAGTAAAATGAAATTAAATATTAAAGAAAATATTAAAGAAAAAATAAATAATATTAAAGAGTTAACAGTAAAAAATTCTAAGAAGGAAGGGATAATCAAGTAAGAAACTATAACATTAAAGAGATAAATAAACAATAAAGGAAAAAAAATTATAAGGAAAGAAATGTTTTAAAATCAAAATAAAACGGCAAGAAAAAATTTTAGAAAATTATTAAATACTAATATATTAAAAACGTAATTAAATAATTTTTGTATTATTAAGACTATAAAAAACAATAAGAGAAAAAATATCTAAAAAAAAGTTTAAAAAAAGGATATTTTTTCTCATATTATTTTTTATAGTCTTTTTTTTTGTATTGTATTATTTTTTAATCTTGTTTTTATTACTTTAATTTTTAATTTCTTTTTTCAATTTTTTCTTGCTGTTTTATTTTCATTTCAAAAATTTTAATAATTAATAAAAGAAAAAATTAGAAAAATGTTAAAAAAATATATATAATAGTAAAAAAAATGTTAAAAATCAAGAAAGTAAATTCTAAAGCTCGAAATATAAATATACATAATTACAAATACATAACAATAACAAACAGCAGCCACAGCAGTCAAGCAAGTCAACCAACTCGCAAGCAAATAAATCTCTCGGTTTCCAGCTCAACACCTCAACAGTTGCAAGTGTGACGAAAAGTGAGTAAGGAAAATTATTGCGCAAAAAAAGACAAAAAGCAGTGAGATAAAACGCAAAAAAAAAAAACAAAATAAAATTTTTGCACAAAATAAATAAGTGTAAAAATTTCGCGCTTATCATCAAAGTCACATGCACGCAAAATCAACATAAAAAATTATGCCCTTGAGCTACAGCAGGCATACGAAGACATAAACACACACACACATACAGAGTTGAAGACAAGTGTGTGTAAAATATAATTTGGCTTGTTTAGTCTAGGCTTTTCCATAGTATTTCCCACAGCTGTGCGCGCTCTGAGCATAAGAAGAAAAAAACAATTTTGGAATATTACTTTTGGTTGCCCTTCGTCGCCTGCTGTGTCTTATCGCTGAAATCGCTCAAAAGAAATTAAACTGTGTGGTAACTGCTCGTATGTAATATGTAGTAGTACACATGTGTATAAATGCGTAAAGGTGTTAGTGTGAAAATTCTATGAAAAAATTTTCATAAAATTATGCTGCTTGCTGATGATGACTAATATAGATTGTGTTGAATGGGCGAAAAATGCAGAATATTTATATGTGTAGACTAATGGGCGATGCCGACGGTATTTTATTAAAAATAATTTTATTAAATAAGTTGCTTTCACGTCGCAAGCGACCTCGATTGTCACAGAGACGCACAGAGACGCAGCAAAATCCTCAAGTCGCTACAAGGCAAAAGGTCGGTCGATCCTTAATTACGTTGCATCCATCTTATCTGTGCCCGGGTATCAGCGAGACGTAGATATGGAAGTTATAGACTAGTCTACCAATAGTATCGTAATGGAAAACCTACTGCTAGCGCCCGTATACCACCTTCACTACGAAGCAATACTGGAGCTGGAGTAGTTTAATCACCCGCTAGACCACCAAGATCATGTGTAGAGGCAGCATAGGAGCATATATTTTCTACCATACAATTATAATGGCAATCAGGAGAGCAAAAACCAAAAAATTTCTGTGAAATTGTAAGAAACTTTGCTTTAAAAAAAACGCCTAAAATGCTGCAATGTTCTGGTTATGTGCTACAAATGTGTGAAAAAAGTGGAGTGAGAATTAAATTCATCAAAACTCATCAGCAGTATTATTGAGACGTTGCAAAAATCGAATTAAATGGTATTAAAGACACTCTCTGAGCGAAATCGATATTTTCCTTCATTTATTTCTTATTACACTTTTTTTTAGCAAAACTTTTCCACTCAAACCAGAAACATTCCATATAAATACAAGTATTATTGTCAGATATCACCAGCTGTTAATTTTTCGCTTATAACTATTTTCTCCCTCTCTATTATTCTCATTGCCTGTGCTCTCCATTCACTATCTCTACTTTATGTGTTCAAGTTACACCCTCAGGACATGAAAACAAATCAATCAAAACAACTGAATATCTTCATCAATCAAATGCAATTATGAATGTCGAAATGTGGCGAATGAGAAAGACAAAATGTAATACGAAATATTAGCAGAAGAAGTAACGGTATGATTAGTTACAATTCATAAATGGAAATGTAAATATACTGTTATGTTATAGCTATAAGTTTACTAGAACTTTTATTTTACTTTTGTTTTGGGTGAATTTCTTTGATAGTTTTTGCTACGAGCGCATTTACAGGTGTATATGTATATAAAAAATTTGGTATGTCTATTTGTAGTATTTAGTACTTATTTACGCACCATTAAATGTTTGTTGTTCATACGTGTATTTTGCAAATATATCTCTAGAGCATACATTTGAACATTATCTTTATAAAATTAAGACGTTGTTAAATAAAAAGCATTTGGTGAAAATAAAATAACTTTGTCAAATGTAAATGTTGCTAAACATAAAATATGGAAAAACAAAAAATATATTTAAGCAAATAATATGTCTAAACATAAGTTATGTCTAAACATTAAATATGGATTAACATAAATTATGTCTAAACATAAAATCTGGCAAAACGTAAAATATATCTAAGCAAATAATATGTCTAAACATAAATTAAGTCTAAACATTAAATATGGATTGACATAAATTATGTCTAAATATAAAATATGGATTAACATAAAATATGGCTAAGAGTGAATATGGTTAAGCACGAAATATTGCAAAATCAATCTAACCTACACATGTACATACATATGTATGCAAATGTATTGCCATATATCTATAAAATAGGTTTAAAAATAAAGCATAACAAAATGTATATTTCAAAATAGTTCAAAAGCTAAAAATCTGGTTAACCAGAAAATATATTTTAATCGAAACACTAACCAAACAAAAAAATATTATAAAAAGTCTTTTTTAGGAACATAAACAATGGAAACAAATTATTTCTAAATAATTTATTAATTTTAATAAAACTAAAATTTTATGAAACATGAATTATGGCTAACCAAAAAAAAATTGTTTAACATAAAACTTAAATAAATAAAAAATAACTTTTCTTTAAGAATGTAGCTTAACAACAATTGCGGTTAAAAGTAAAAAATGGTTTAATAAAAAATATGGCCGAACATAAAATGTTGCTGAACGAATTTCACTTTCTAAATAATTTACATAAAAAAAATTTGTTGCTAAGCCTAAAAGAGAACTAAATAAAAATTGTTGTTGGCTAAACATAAATTATGATAAAACATAAATTATAGCTGAACGTTTACCCTAAAAAAGAACTAAATAATAAATGTTGTTGGCTAAACATAAATTATGGTAGAACATAAATTATGGATGAACATAAATTATGGCCAACCATAAAATATGGCAAAAAATAAAATGCTGTATTTTTGATAATGTTTAAAATTTTATTACCTAAAAATGTGTACAAGCAAAACTAAATTTGTACGTATGCAATACTTATTTACAGATTTGCATGTTTAACGATTGCGTGTAAAATGCGCACTCATTGAAAAGCAGACGACACACCCATTCGCAATTAGTAAGCTCATTACATATGCATAATTTACCAACATATATATATGTATATTCATATTTAATGGCTGCACGCACAATCAGAAACAATGATGAAATTGTGAAATAGGGAAGAAAATTTACGGAGGGCTTAGAATTCAAAAAAAAATAAAAATAATTAAATAAAAATGCAAATATTAATAAAAATAATAATAAAGAAAAATATAATGTATGTATATATATAAAAGTTAAAACGAAATTCAATACAAAATTAAGTTAAAAATTAAAATTAATAAAAATAGCGGTAAAATTGTAAAGAAATTGTAATAAGTAATTAACCACATTTCGATATAGGTATATAGGAATATAAATATTTTTGATGTCGAAAAACACCACATCTTAGCACAATAATATCGACCGAGGTGCGGGAAGAAAACAGCAAAAATACACACATATTAGCCAACTCGTCCTAAAGCACTGTGCGTGCCGAAAATTTAAAAAATCCGTGCAAAATACATTAAAAATATGAACAAAAGAGAATAACATTTCCTTCAAAACCACTTTCTCTCGCCTGTTTTTTTTTTTTTTGCAAATTCTTACATAGCCTACATTTAGGCATCGCGCGCTAACGTGACATTGTCGCATTTATGCGCATACATACATACAAACATACAAAGCCGACGGCATTACAATTTGACGACTTAATATCGCGCGGCAGCCGTCGCTCAGTTTGTTTGGCATATTTGTTAACAACGAATTTAGATGGCTATACATACGTACGTGCATATACATATACATTTTAATGCGTTTACGCGCCTAAAACTATGCACAGATTTTTTGCGGAACACCAACCATAAATGGCAAATTGCGTGATTTCCATTTTTAATATACAAAACACGCACACCAATATATATACGCATACATGTGTATGGAAATTTCGACTGACTTTTACACGCGCATACTTAGGTAACTGTAAATATATGTTTTTATATACATACGTGTATATACTTTTTCATGGCATTATAAGTACCATGCCCTCGCAGCTACTTGATTCGCGCGCTTCAAGGTAATTAAATAGTTATATATATGTGTGGTGTGTTTGGTTGCAAAGAAAAAAGTGGATTGCTAACGCACACACACATAGCTACATACACGTATGTTAAAATATGCATACTTTTACGCTTTTGCATTTTAATTATTAAATTATTAAAACGCGCTGCTAACTTTTATTTAATTGTTGACTTGTTGCGAGAATTTCAAACGTATGTACATGTATAAGTACTTACATAATGCGAAACCAAAATTTAATGCGATTATTATATACATACGTACAGAAAGTGTATAGCAATTAAAGCGGAACACATGTGTACATTTGTACATATATAATTATGTATGTACAATAGGCAGATATATATACATATATATGTAATTCAGCATCATCATGACGCTATGATACATTTAAAAATTAATTAAAATTTATTAAAAATACCTTGGAGATCATTTGTTTCTTTTGGAGCCCCTGAAAGTAGGCTACAACTTAATTTTTTTTTATTTATTTTTTTATATAAAATTTTGAAACTCAATATGCAGTTTTAATAGTTATAAAACAAAAAAAAAAACACTTGAATAAAAAATATTTTATTATGTTTGAGCAATTTATATATTTAATGCAAAATTGTATGCAATATTTTTTATATGTATCACTAATTTGGTGTATTTTTCGCTCAACTTGATATTAAAAAATTCGCAGAAATTAATTGTTTTAATCTTAGTTAAGTTTTGTTTAATCAAAAATCTTATAATAAATATTTTTATAAATATTTTTTTAATTTTAAAATTTTATTTATCGAATATTGACTATATGAGGCGATAATGTTTTCTTAAATAATATTAATTGTTTTGAAATAATTCATTTTGTTGTTTTTTTATATGCACAAATTTGTTATACAATTTTTTGTTTAATTTTTATACAAAAATTACTTTAATTGAGGCGAAAATTTTTTGAAATAATTTAATTTTTTTATGTACCTATATACATTTTTTTTTATAATCTACATTTTTTTATAAATTTTTTTTAATTTTTTCGCTGTTAATAAGTTGATATTGACTCCTTAAGATGATAACTTTTACAAAATAATATTTATTAATTCGAATAAAATTTTAATTTAAAGTTTTCATACGAAAAAAGCTGGTGATTTTTTTATAATTTTTAAAAACTTTCAAAATTTTTTTTTCAGTTTTTTACGTTGTTTCAGTTAAAAGAGTTTTGTGAATTTGTTTAGAAAAAAATTATACTATTTTGACATTTTTTTGCAAAAAATTAAATCCTTTAATTTGTGTACTTAAAAATTTAATTACATTTTCTAATTTTTTTTTTTTCTAAAAATACAGTTTTTTTTACTAAAGTTCTTTGCTAACCTCAGTTAGAATAATTTTTTGTACTGTAACTCACCACCAAACCCCAAAAATGCGCCAAAGATTTGAGCGCAGTTTTTGAGTTTGGCATACTTTTAGGCTGTCAGACAGCTGTTTCTGCTGCAGCATCCAATTATGCCTGCCAGTGATGAATATGTATATGCAAAACATTATGTGTTCCACATTCATTTTCGTGCAAACTTAAAGTGTTCTACTTTCCAACCACTTTTACTGTCTGCTTGTTGGCGTGATTCATTTTTTTTGTTTTACTTGTGTTTTCTTTGTTGTATTTTCTGTTCAAAGAAAATTTTGGCGTAAAGTGCTTTTGCTGTTATCTTTATGTAGAACATTTTTTGTTTGTAGCACACACTTTCGGCTTTAATTGTGCAAATGAATGAGCTGGTTTGGTCAGGAATAATTTTTATAATGGCAGTTATGGGATTATGAATTTTTTTTAATGCTTATTAGGTTTATATATTTTTCTGGCAAAGCGTGAGTAAAGAGCTTTTTTCTTTTGCTTTTACCTTCACTTTTATTCTTCTACAAAAAATGTTATCAAAACAGTGAAAATAGAGAGGGTTTAATTAAAGGTATCATTAGACTTCTAATGATGTAGCAAAAATATTTTATTCTATTTAGTTTTTTTTTGTGAGATTTCGTTATACCATTTGTAATTGTGGTTTTCTACCATTCTTGTTATTACAAATTTCGCTAACGCTTATTTGTAAGTTAGGTGAGATAAAAATTAACGCCGTCCATTTGCGGTTTCCCATCGTAAAATGGGTGTAAAAATTTAAAGCTTAAAATTGTTGGCGAAATTTTTATTAGGTAGAGTGGTGATATTAATGGCAAGTCATTTATGTTGTAAAATAATACCAGTTTTCTATAAAAAAAATGTCCTTAAATGAATACATTAAAGCAACGTTGCCATTTTTCATAATTGATTTTTAGAAAAACCTCGAATGTCGATATCGAGCCAACCTTGTTAATGTGGTCATCAAAACAACGTTTTAATTTTTCTCTAATTAGTAAATAATTAGTAAAAAAAACCTTATTGCCATTTTTACTAATTTATTTCTCAAAAATCTTTGCATGCGGACATAAATGAACCGCTACCACTTTTCTCTATTTTATTCGTTGAAAATACTTAAAAGTGAAAATGGAAACAACGTTGCCATTTTTCTTAAATTTATTCATAAGAAATTCCCAAATGTGGACATCGAAGCAACGTTGCCATTTTTCTTTAAAAAGTTTTCAATAAATTAGTAGCCAATACTAGGAATTTGGCTAGGTGAAAATTGGCAACATTGTCAAAAAAGTTAGAGATAAGAATATATTTTGCTTTCTATGCTGAGAAAACTCGTTGTAATTTTAATTTCATAAATGGGAATTTGAAAAAACGTTAGATTGTTAAGCGTGCTATAAACTTGATATGGTGAAAATTGGCAACATTGTCAAGAAAAAAGATAATGAAGTACCTAATTTTGAGCTTTTTTAAAAAAAAAATTCGCTACAATATTTATATGGTACATTGTATGCTTAAAAAGTTTACTTCTTTCTCTTGGTAAGCAAAAATTAGAATTAAATGTAAAATTGGCAACATTGCAAAGGAAATTACAAATAAAAATATAAAGAAAATTCCATGACAAGGATGGAAAAGCTCTCAAAGTAAAATATTAAACTTAAAATAAAAGCAATGAATAATGGACAATAGCCTGGATAGCCCGTGCCAACCTTTTAAACAAATATTTTTTTTTTCCAGGAAGTAAGGCAATTTTGCTTAATAGACATAAAAACGGAAAATTTTCAAAAACTTCTGCAAACATTTTAAAGTTTCTCATTTCTTTAATCTTTATTTTTCGCACATTTTTCTTTTTCCTTCTCCTTCTTATTGTTTCTAATTGAATTTTAATGGGTTTACACAACGTTGATGGACAAATCGAAGAAGGGATAACAGGCGAGATAACACAAGCGGGCAAAAGCAGAGAAAAAGAGGTATAATAAAACCAATATTTTTTTCGCAAACATATATATGTATATTTGGTTTTGACTTCTGAGAAACGTCAGACAATACTCTGCAAGTCTGTAAGAAAAAAGGTTTTTTTTGCTTAGCTTGATTGAGCTATTGGCTGTGGCGTTCTATGTGCAAGTATGTTTGTAGGCATACTTGTATGTAAGCCCTTATAACAATGTTTATGGGGTTTTATATATTTATAGGTTATGTAAGTATATATTTACTATTTATACATATATAAAAATCGACTTACTTTTCGTAAAACGTTGGAACGTATGCTGAAACTTTTTAGAAGTTGAAAAACTTTTTCGTAGCTTCCTTGTCTCTTTTTTCACTCTTTCTTATTTATGTTTGAAGTTTTGATTGTTGTTTTTGTTATATTTTTATTTTTATTTTTATTTTTATTTTTATTTTTATTTTAACGCAGCAACCAGCGATGCCTAAAGATTATGTTGTTTATTCTATTTGGTTTCCGTTTCTATTAGTATTTGTATTTGTTTTTAAAGTTTTCTTAAAGAAAGCAGCAGCCGCTGGCGGCGGATGTATACATTTTGCTCTATGCACTTTGATTCGCAAAAAAAAAGGATTTCCAGCGGAAAATTTCTTAAAATTTGCTGCTTACAATTTTTTCTGTAATATTTGGTAATCTTTTGCCAACTCACTTTTGATGCACTTTTTCATTCTATTTTTTACTTCGTTTTTAATTTTTAATAATTATATTTTGTTTTATTTATTTTTATTTCACTTTTAATATAATTAAATTTTATTTTCCTCTACTATTTACTTCAAATTTGAATTTAATTTTATTTTTCTATTTGTTTCGTAACTTTCCTTAAATTTCCTTGCACTTACACAAATATTTTCTTGCAAAAATTCATTGTTCTTAAACACATTTTTTGCTCTCCGCGGCAATGGCAAGGGGGTACCCTTGTCTCATTTCGCTCAAATTTATGTATGTTGTTTTTTTTTTTTTTCAAATAATAATGACAACAAAAACAATACTTTATTTTTAACTTTCAATGGCATGTAAATACATAACATATATGTGTAAACAGCCTGCCAGCAACTAGCTGTATACATATATGTACACACATGTGTGCATCAACGTGGTGGCGAAGGGTTGAAATGAATATTTTTTGGCTTATTTGTCAGCAGGTTTTACTTATAAGCTTGGTTAAGTGCCCGTTAGGTTAGCTTATATGATATTTCATCTTGTTTCCATTTTTTGGTAAACAAATAAACAACAGGGAGTGAGTTGTATGGCGCACCGGGGCGTATGAGTGATATTTTTTGCAGGAACTTTAGACGTAGAAGTGCAATTAATACAATTTCTCTGTGTTTGCTTATATGGAATAACGGTTTTATTGAGTTATATTTAGCAATTTGTGCATGTAGTTAAATTTAGAATTTGTATGCTACTTTTACATTTTAATTTCTATTTAATTGTTTATTTTTCATTTATTTTTTAAACAACACAAAATTTGATATTTGTATGCAGCACATAGCAATTATCTCGTTTTAGGAATTCGAAATTCGTTTGTTAGTAAACTTTTTTTTTATATTTATTTATTTTATTTTATTTTCTATTGAATCTCCTTTTACTATTTTTATATGATTTTTTTTTCTACTTTGATTTTACTATTTTTTATACTTAGAATAATTCTATATATTTTATTTTAGTTATATTTTTTGGCCAATACAAATCTAACACATTCCTCTGTACACATGAGATTTATTTATTATTTATTACACGTTTATTTCGTGCACGTATTAATTTCATTGCCATTTATTTTCTCTTATTTTACACACAAGTTAACTGCTTTTAATTGCTAGCAATTTATTTCTATTTTCAACTTTTTGGACTGGAAACTATTAAGCACGCTTCGAATTTCTTTTTATTTCTATTTATTTTTTTTATCTATTTCTATTTGCTTTTTATTTATTTTTTTTTCTATTTGATTTTCATTTTTTTATTTCTATTTAAATTAATTTAATTTTTCCTTTATTTTATTTTGTTTATTTTTTTTCTTTATATTTCACCTTTATAATTTTGCTAAATTCTCTGCCAATTCAAGTGCCCATCCTTCGCATCTCTCTAGCTTGTAATTGTAGTTTTTCAATATTTTATTGCCTCTGTTTTTTGTTTATCTCCACATTGGCGTTCATATAACTTCTTTGTATATCTATGACAGCGCTATAAATAAAATAATAGCATTTAATACCAAAAGATACAATTTACATGGCAATAATATAGGTATATATTATATATTACATGTGTATGTATACTTTAATTTATGGCAAAATTGAATAAAAAGAAAACAGTTCAAATCAATTTAAAAATAACTGTATTTTTTATTGTTTAGAAATATGGTAGTGTTGCTATGGTGAGCGGAAATATAGAAAGGTAAAAAAAATTTCTAAATAATTGATGCTGCAATATATTTATATATATATATATGTGTATATTTATACATAAGTTTAGGAATATATTTGTATATGCCGTTTTTCTTCATTTTTTTTTTTGACAATTTACAAAATAATTTCAGAATAATGGTCACAAATATGTGAAGTCATAGCAATATACTTTGTTTTACATCGTTAAAAATATAAATAAAACAACGGTATTGATTATTTTTTAGCAATATCTAAAAATATTTTTTTAAGATAGCGAATAACTAACATAAAGTGTTTATTTTTAGATGATTTTTCCACTGATTTTGGCACAAAACCTCATATCAAAAAGTATCAGTTGTTGGAGGGCTATATTTTATAGTAGTCTGATCTGGGAGATTTTGACAAATAATCAAAATAGTAAAAAAATATATTTGCTTATACAGATATAATATGCACACGTATTTACATATTTACATAGAAGAAAGCCTCTTCAAAACAAGTGTTATTTCCTCAATTCCTAGACAAAACTAATGACCTTAAATAATGATAACTTCCGTTAGACGTAAGCACTTAACACTTGGCAAGCACTCCCAAAGTATTTTCTATTATTCACTTTCTACTAACCAATCATTCAAATACCTATATATGTATGTATCTATGCTTGTTTTGCAACTATTATCTGCCATAATTGCTACGCTTACTACATACATATATTAATCTTCGTCAGTTTGTCAATGGTTGATATATATATGTGTCTATATGTACTTGTATATGTACTACGATTATATCTGAGTGACATCCGGTACATAGTTATTAGTGTAATACACCAAATTATATAAGGCACATACCTACATATCTATGTATATAAAAAGGAAAGCGTTTTCGGCTTATTGGCCATTAAAATTGTTGTACATAACTTGATTACTATGTCACTAGTACTATGTGGACTTTTATTGAATATTACTGTTGTAGTTGTATTTACTAGCGCCTTATAATCCGGTTTTTGTTTTTATGCGTACAGGTATATGATTTTAATTGTTGTTATATTTTTGCTTTTGATCTCTTTGTTTTGTTTGTGCTTATAATTATTAGTGTTTATTGTTGTTTGCTATATACCGGAAGTTGTCAAACAAATGGTGACCGATTTCAACGCCATTATAAAAATGTTTTCATACACTAAACAACATATATGTGTACAATAGTATACATTTCCCTGTACTTTATGACAATGTAGGCGATAAAATAAGTTTTGAGTATAGTTATTAAATTTTTGCTCAATTAATTGTTGTTGGGCATAAAATATGAATAGCGAAAATATAACGCATAACATAAAATATGTTATAACATAAAATATGGCTTAACATTAAATATGGTTCAACATAAAATATGGCTTAGCAAAAAATATGGCTCGACATAAAATGGCACTTAACCATGCAGTTTATTATTAATTTTAACATAAAATTTGGCTGAGCATAAAATATGGCAAAACATAAAATATGGCTTAGAAAAAAAATATGGCTCGACATAAAATAGCAATTAACATGAAATTTACTATAAAATATAACATAAAAATTGGCTGAGCATAAAATATGGCAAAACATAAAATATCTTTTAACAGCAAAAAATTACAGAATAATGGATATGATCATATTTTTTATGAAAATTGTTACCAAACTAATGCAAAATATAAAATTTTGTTATAAAAATAAAACTTCTTTTAAGTACCTATAATCAAGCAAAAATCATGACATAATTGAAACAATCAATGTTTGTGCAGAGAATGATTGAAAATATGAGAAAAATGCTTGAAATAAGTAAAATAAAATAGCCTTTTTTCATATCAAAAAGTGATAAATACAAATTTCGGCAAAATATACACATACATACATACTTATATATTGTAGCTAAACATAAATAGTTGTCATTTAAATTAAATTTAAATTTATCAAAGGAAAATTTTTTCAAAACGTAAAAACTGCTAATAAGCATCAAATATTTGGAAACGTAAATTATGGTCAAACATCAAATATGGTATAACATAAAATAAATATGGCAAATCATAAAATATTCTAACGGAGTATGGCCAAACATAAAATACACACAAACGTAAAATACATTGTAACATAAAATATGTTAACACAAAAAATATGTTAAAACAAAAAATATGTTTAAACATAAAATATGGCCAAACATAAAAAATGTTCAAACTTAAAATATAATCAAACCAATAATATCTTCAAACGTATAAAGAAAAAATATATAAATATTTTCAATATTTTTAAACAGAAAATGTAGGTTCAAAGTATATTTTGTTTTTACTAAAAACTGTTTTCAAGATATTGCTTACTAAAAAGTATTGTTGCTGAAAAAAATTATTGCTAATCTCAAAACATAATTTTTTAAACCTCTTTTCTACGTGCTCGCAAATATTTTGTATGACATAAAAATCATCAGAAATTTCCAAAAATTATTTTATATCGCTCACTTAGTGTTTTATGATGCGCGAAGCGTTACAAAACACGCAAACACGTAAATAACTATTTGTTATATTTTATTTGTATGTTTGTGTGAGTATTTACATGTAAGCCACGCCCAAAAATATGCCACGCTTGCATGATTTTCTCGTTTGGCTGTGTTTAATTTGGCAGTGTTGTGACTTTTATGCGTTTTACGCTAACTTCCGCGAGGCAGCGCTACTCAGACATACAAATATTTAAATAAATTTTTTTATGTACGCATATTTCACGTCACAAACGGGCGTATGTTTGTGTATATGTAGGCTTTTATGCGTGTTTATGCTCCTTTTTATGTTATTTATGCCTTGCGACTAACACTTTTATGACCATTTTGTTGGGTTAAATGGTTAAGCAACGTTTTTCAAAGAGACTCTTTATGTGAGCAAATACCCGCGGGTGTGCAGACATATGTATATACACGTATGTACATACATGTATGTGCAATATGTATTTTGAAAATTTTCGTTAATTTACGCGCCTTTAGACATATTTATATGCCCACTGGCTGCATTCATTGAATTTACTTTATTACGTACTGCATATACATATGTATGTTTGTATGGCTTAAACATATATGACCTTGACATGCTGACCAAAAGGCATTTCTGACAGCCACACAGTAAATATGTATTTATTTGCAGGCTTACGACTGCCGTTTGATGGCTCGTTAATGGGATTATAGTACGCTCGTGAAGGTCAATCCGAATTTAATAACTCAATGTTAGAATTAATTTTTAGTTTTTATTAACTTATTTTTTTTTTTAATCCAAGTCACTGGTATTCTAAAGAGATATAAAAAATAACGTTATATGTAATAAAATAAAATAAAATAAAATAAATAAAATATTAAATTAAATTAAATCAAATAAATTAAAATAAAATAATATAAGTTAAATTAAATTAAATTAATTTATATTAAATTAAATTAAATTAATTTAAATTAAATTAAATAAAATAAAATAAAAAAATATAAATTAAATAAAATAAAATTAAATAAAAAAATATAAATAAAATTAAATTAATTTATATTAAATTAAATTAAACTAAATTAAATTAAATAAAGTAAAATAAAATAAAATAAAACCAAAAAAATAAAGAAAAGTAGAAAAAAAATTAAATATAAAATTTATTAAAAAAAAATAAAATTATATTTAATCAAATAAAATAAAGAATAATAAAACAAAATGAAATAAAATAAAATAAAATTGAGGGAAATTATTTAAAAAGAAATAAAATAAAACAATATAAAATAAAATAAAATAAAGTGAAATTAAATTAAATAAAACAAATTAAAATAAAGGAAACCCAAAAAAAAAAAATAAAGAAAATAAAGTAAAGTAAAATAAATAAACATAAATACAAATAAAATATAGTAAAATAGAAAGAAATTATTATTAAAAAAAAATAAATTAATTAAAAAAATAAATAAAATAAAACAATATAAAATGAAAAAAAATAATATAAAGTAAAATAAATAAACATAAATACAAATAAAATAAAATAAAATAAAGTAAAATGGAATAAAATTAATTTAAATTAAATTAAATTAACATAAATTAAATAAAAGAAAATAAGGTAAACTAAAATTAGATGGAATAAATATAAATAAATTAAAAATAAAATAATTTAATATGAAGTAAAATAGAAAGAAATTATTATTACAAAAATAAAATAAAACAATATAAAGTAAAATAAAATAATATGAAGCAAAATAAATAAACATAAATAAAAGTAAAATAAAAAAATAGAAAGATATTATTATTAAAAAAACAAAATAAGCAGTATAAATTAGAATAAAATAATGAGGTAAAATAAAATAATAGTAAAATAAAATAAAATGAAATAAGAAAAATTGAAATTAAGTTAAATTTAAAAACTTTAACGAAATATAATAATTTAATTCATTTTATAATATAATATAAAGTAAAATAGAAATAATTTTTTATTAAATTAAATTAAATAAAATAAAGTAAAATAGAGAGAAATTATTATTAAATAAAATAAACGAAAAACATTTATAAGAAAATAGTACAAAATGAATAAGATGAAATAGCTTTAAGTACAATATGTCAAAACAAATAAGTT
Organism: Ceratitis rosa; assembly: GCA_037013455.1. NCBI lineage: Eukaryota > Metazoa > Arthropoda > Insecta > Diptera > Tephritidae > Ceratitis > Ceratitis rosa. The sequence goes on along the minus strand of JAWMAG010000069.1, from coordinate 3,262,754 downwards.
TACATTAAATAATAATAAATATAAAAAAGCCAAGCATATAAAATTGACACCTGCCGGATATAGCCTACATTATGAGGGATAGTTAGTAAAAAGGTTCGGGCACAGAAGAGCCAAAGCGTTTATATATGTAAGGGTAGGTATATGGAAATTGCTCTTTTTAGTGCATGAATTTGTTTTCTTTAAGTCTCCATTGCTTTCTGTAAGTATCTCAGTTTCCGTTTACCGTCGTTCTATTGTCATTTTCATTTCCGTTTGCCGCCTATCTCTCTTATCGCATTGCATGCTTTTATGCGTCGTAACTTATGTGCTACAACTTCAACTTTTTACAGTTATTTATTTATGATTTGGAAATTTTTCTGATTGAATGAATCAACTGTCAGTATCGATTTCTGCAGTGATAAAAATTTTTGTATTGCAAAATTTAACTTTCACTAAATAAATTTCGAAATTTCCTTCAAAAAGAGAGGAAAGATTTTAGAAAAAAAAAACATTTCGTCGTAAGATGTTTCTGGTGAGAAATTCAATGTTTGTATTTTAGTATAAAATAATAGAAAATAAAATAAAAATTAAATAAAAATGACGAATTCTAAAACTTAAAAAATTTAATAATTTAATTATATTCTGCAAAATACTCCAATTTTCGATATTGTCAATTTCCGTTGCTTTCTTTAATTCCTGTACATTTTCTCCTCACCAATTGCGTTATTAATGATAATTTCTCTTCACTGCCACACCCCGACCTTTACTTTTCACATTTCATTTGATGGCTTAAAATGTCAATTTTGTTGCCACAACGAGTGGCAGGCAAATCTTACGTCTTTATACTCTCTCTTTCGCCCTCCATCTTCTACTTTTTATGTCTCGGACTGACCGAAAAATCTTGAGCATAACATAACAGAGCATTCGCGTCACACGCATTAATAAGCAAAACAAAAAAAAAGCTTCCACCATTGTTTTTATAATTTAATAAGATTTCTTGCTGTTCTTTTTGTTTTTGTATCTTTTCGATATTACAATTTTTTATGCCGGCAAACGCCATTGATAAGTTCATCTGTATTTATCCAATCAGCTTACTCAAGCTTATAAATATGTGCATATATATGAGCGAGCAGAATGAATTCACTCAAACAGCATACTGAGTACCAACAAAAGTAACGAGAAGTAAAATAAATTTGGAAAAATGCTGAAATAAGAGTATTAGTAAACACTTTTGAGCGCATGGTGAAAAAGCAAAATTGTGTCCGAAAAATCAAAATATTTTTTCGCTTGGTGTGTAGCATGCGCTTAGGCGCTTAAGATCCTCTTATACAGACATCAAAATAAGCGCTCCCACACAAATGCACAGAGCATACGCATATTTGAAATTCATATCTTTCAATGCCGCTTTTAGTCTTTAGTGTCCCATTTATATGTTTTATAGCAAGAAATAATGTATTCCCTTTTACTTATTTTTCAACATAGCGAACATGCCATGAAATGTATATATGTATATTATTTTTATTTAATTTTTTTTCATTTTACATTATTTTATTTTACTAAACTTATATTTTTTATTTATTTATTATTTTATTTTACTTTCATTTATTTATCTTATTTTATTTTACTTTATTTTATTCAATTTTATTTTATTTTATTTTATTTTATTTTATTTTATTTTATTTTAATTTATTTTATTTTATTTTATTTTATTTTATTTTATTTTATTTTATTTTATTTTATTTTATTTTATTTTATTTTATTTTATTTTATTTTATTTTATTTTATTTTATTTTATTTTATTTTATTTTATTTTATTTTATTTTATTTTATTTTATTTTATTTTATTTTATTTTATTTTATTTTATTTTATTTTATTTTATTTTATTTTATTTTATTTTATTTTATTTTATTTTATTTTATTTTATTTTATTTTATTTTATTTTATTTTATTTTATTTTATTTTATTGTATTTTATTTTATTTTATTTTATTTTATTTTATTTTATTTTATTTTATTTTATTTTATTTTATTTTATTTTATTTTATTTTATTTTATTTTATTTTATTTTATTTTATTTTATTTTATTTTATTTTATTTTATTTTATTTTATTTTATTTTATTTTATTTTATTTTATTTTATTTTATTTTATTTTATTTTATTTTATTTTATTTTATTTTATTTTATTTTATTTTATTTTATTTTATTTTATTTTATTTTATTTTATTTTATTTTATTTTATTTTATTTTATTTTATTTTATTTTATTTTATTTTATTTTATTTTATTTTATTTTATTTTATTTTATTTTATTTTATTTTATTTTATTTTGTTTTATTTTATTTTATTTTATTTTATTTTATTTTATTTTATTTTATTTTATTTTATTTTGTTTTATTTTATTTTATATTACTTTATATTTTTATATCCTTTATTCTATTTTATATTGTATATGTTTTAGCCATTATGATATATGCCTTGCACGCTTTCTAGTAGTTTGACACAAATAAATGAAACCTTTGCCCTTCATCGTGCTCTGAGTCTCTAAGTGTTCACACCGCCTTGCTCTCCCCCTCTCTCATTACATTATTCAGAGTTGGTAAATATTTCTGCTGCTAACGAGGTAAATGAGGGTGACTGGGACTGTTGGACAGGGTAAGGGTGGTTGTCAAGGGTAACAGGATGTTATGCGTACGCACACAACAACAACAACAACAGCAGCAACAACCATAGCGAGTGGTTTAATTTGAAAACTGACACAAGAGATATATAATGGACACAACAGTAACAGACCAGAAGAAAAAAGTAAAAAAAAAAATCTTTTGAAAGTAAAGCATGTAATAATAATGACAGCAAAGAGGACCCTGCAACAAAAACAACAAAACCAACTACAAATATCTCAACATCAATGGCGGCAGGAGCAGCAGCAGCGGCAGCGCTAAAGCAACCAACGATGCAAGATGAATGTTGATGACGACGATAATAATAATAACTGCCAACATCCGGCCGTATTCTTCGGTTAACAGTATGAAAAAAATATAGCAGCTTGCAAAAGCTCAAACAACAACAACAACAACGAGCATACTGAAACTGTTGCAATAAGGCAACGCTGGGAAAATTAAAAATAAAAAGACACGCACACGAACACACAAAAGCAAGCTTTCTATGACAGCAATTGACGTTTGGTAAGTGTGAAAAATGTCAAGTGAAATGGCGAAGATATAGAAGAAGGAGGAGGAGGAGGAGGAGGAGGAGAAGAAGTAGTAAGCAAGGCGATGGTCGAACGTCTTTATGCTTATGCTAGACTCCTTGAAGCGTACCTACCTTGCAATCGTGGTTTTTAGAGAGGAGGAAGCACAAAGGTGGAGAGAGCAAGGGGAAGCACCAGAAAGTGTTAAGCCTTTTATATTATAGTTGTAGTGCGTCGTGTCATTAGATGTAAGAAGTTGAGAAAAAATAGCGATTTTTAATGAGAAAATGTTTGGAATTTAAAATTTTAATCTGAAAAAGTATTAAAAACTTATTTATTCATATCAAAAAGTAGAAATTGGTATTTTGTTAGTAATTTTCTAAATTTTCTAATATTTTTTTTTTAATTTTAATAAGGTTATAAAATTGATTAAGTTGATATAAACTGTGTCTTCCAACTGAAAATTTGATTATAAAATTTAGTATTGAGGATTCGCAGTTTTCTTAGTCAAAAAAGGAAGAAAGAACTTTCTTCTGTGAGCTTTGCTATTGTTAAAGAGCAGAATATACATATATTTTAATGAATATAGTCTGTCCAAGATTCAAGGCTTAACGTAAAAAGGTGTCCGATATCGCAAAACCGTACATGCATTAAAAAATTTTGAAGTAAAGATGTTTCAATTAAGCCTTTTTAATTGTGAACGAAAGTTTGACAATGAGATCGGTTGATTATAGAATATCACTTTACAAAAATTTCACTTAAATTATACTGTGACTTTAATGTGAAATAAAATTAAGCCTGTTGTATAAAATTTATGTCTTAACATAAATTATATCTTACCATAAATTATGTCTTAACAAAAAATTTGGTTAACCTTAAAATTTTTCAAAACGCCAAACATGCGTAAAATACATAAAAATGTGTATGTACAAAGTTTTCACAATCAAACCACCACCGTCTGAATGTGATTTCATTGCAATTGAAAATACTTTCAAATGTTAGCTGTCTCCAAAATATTCACCTTATAATAAAAAAATAAAACATTTTTAACTTAATATGACATATCATATAAATTATAATTTAAAATGAAACAAAAATTATGTTTAAACATAAAACCTGACATAACATAAAATATTTCTAAACATAAAATATTAGCTCCACACGAAGAGATCAAGGAGCACTTTATAATAAAGAACTGCTCACCATTAAACATTAATTGCCTAACAAAGCATAAATTTCGCTTAACGTAAAATATAGCTGAACATAAATTATGTCAAAACATAAAAAATGGCTTCACATACAGTAAGAAAAGAAAAACTTTTATTTTGCATGAAACTTTATTCAAAAAAAAAATTGTTTTGGTATGTCATAAAGCATGTCAAAGTATAAATTATGGCGTGACATAAAATAAACGAAATAAAGTCAAAAAGAAAAAGAAATTAAAGTTTAACTTTTGTTTGTAAAAAATTAATTTGCATAAAATATTTTATTAAATATATTACTTTTCACAAGCATACATAAAATATGGTTTCATATTGTATAAAATGAACCAAATGCGTGAAAAAAAAAAATAAAAAGCTGTTATTTTGTCTGAATTGTTACTTTAAATATACTCAACTTTGTCATAAAGCATGTCGAAACATAAATTATGGCTTGGCATAAAATAAACGCAATGCAAGTCAAAAACTACGCAAAAAATTAAAAAACTAAAAAGTTTTTACTCAAAAATATATGCATACTCATATAAAATGTCAAAATATAAACTATAGCTTGACATAAAACAAACTAAATGCATGCCAAAAAATAAATTTGTATACAACCTTTCATAAAAGGTATTACTTGACATAAAATGCCGCATAACAATATGTCCAAACATAAAATATGGCTTGACAGAAATTTTAAAAATTCATACCAAAATTAAAAAAAACTTAAAATTTGCTTAAAAAAAATTGATAATACTAAACATGTCAAAAAAAGTATTTGTGGCTTGACATAAAACAAACAAAACGCATGTCAAAAATAAAAAAAAATTGAATTGCTATACAGTCTTTCATAAAAAGTTTTACTTGTCATAAATTATGTTAAAACAAAAAAAAAATGGCATGACATAAATTTGAAAAAAGCATGCCAAAATTAAAAAAAAAATGTTGCTTCATTAACACTAAAAGTTAAAAAGAATTTGTTTTTCTTTTATTCCACTGCCTTCGTTTTAAATCAATGCTACAACAATAACAGTTCTATTTACAACCATTTCCAGAGAAACCTATACAAATCATTGATGGTACACAGACAACAGTAATTTTACGCGGAAGTTTTCTATATAAATTTTCATCTGGCTAAAAATTCTATGTACCGTAACTTTATGCAGTTCTGCAAGTAATTACATGGAAGCATCACTTTTCAGTCTGTTTCAGTTTTTTTTTTGCCACAAAAACTCCTACTCGTTGCACAATTTCACTCTTCAGAAGCCATAATTTCCATGGACTCTGGTGAATTCTGGACAGCAATACATCAAAGTCATATATAAATAGCTACTAAGTGTTTCGTTCGCTGAATTTTTCAGACTAAAGTACAAAAATAAACTTTTTTCTCATGCAATGATAACGCAGAAATATGATTTTTTTCCATCCACTATTTTCAAAAAGCAATTTAATATTCACTTTTATGTGGAATCATCAGACACATTCGTTGAAGACTACGATTGAAAAATATGCAAACCAATTGAGAAGTAGAAAGGAAGGAAAAGGTGGGATCGTACTATTTTTCTTGAGAGTAAATTATTATAATTAGTATTTTAAGGTGAACATTTCAATTTTTATTTTTAATAAAAATAATTTTTAACTTAATTAACTTTGCTATTTACTTGTTAATTTTATATGTTCTATGTTATCATATTTAAGCCTAAGGTATTGTTCACACTGGCACGCAATCAGCTAATTGAGAGTATTTTCGGCTTATACTTCCAAGTAAATTCTACATTGAGATTATTTCAATAAATAATGTCATAACTAAGTTATATGTTTTCATATTTAAGCCTAAAATATTGTTCACACTGACACGCAATTAGCATAGGAAGAGCATTTTAACAATTAGTTTCCCAAGTAAGTCGAAAATTTCCTTATTTCAGCTTAAAATGCTATTCACACTAGCACTTCATTAACCAATTGAGGGCTTTTCAGCATAAGGTACGTAAGTAAATTCAATAATTTCTTATTTCAACTCCAATATTGTCCCTTAGTTAGTTAGTTGAGAAACTTTCAGCAATTAGTGTGCTAAACTAGTTCAGTATTTGCGCATTTCAGTCCAAAACGCTGTTCAAACTGGCATTTATTTAGTTAATTCAAGATATTTGAGCAATTAAACTACTAATTAAATTCAGAATTTCCTTCATTCAGCATAAAGTACTGTTCACACTGGCCTTCAATTAGCTAATTGAGAACATTTCGGTAATTAAACTGCTAAGAAAATTCTATATTTTTAAATTTTAATCTAAGATTTAGTTCACACTGTTCAGAAATCTTTTATTTTGGAATAAAATACTGTTCACACTGACACTAAATTAGCTAATTGAGAGTATTTCTGCCATTAGAGTCTTAAGAATTCAGAACTTTCATTGTGGCAGAAATTATAAAAAATAATGTTCTAATTATTAATTAATTTTGGATATATTATCTCTGATAGCAGTGAAGTCTGAGAGAAAGGAAGACGATTTGATTTGTTGAACAAGCGGATTGATTAGTTTCGTTGATTCGTGGAAAATGCCTGTCTGCAATTAAGGTTTGATTATATTAATTGCAAAAGTTAAATATGTATATTATGCTTCGATAGCAACTAAGCCAAGATGACCATCAAAAACTAAATTTCTCAATTTAAATGTGTGAACTGAAAAGAAGCTGGGAATGACCCTCACTTAATTAGCCAGTTTGAACAGTCTCCTTTAATTATTCTTTTCTCTTAACAATTTTGTTTAGACAAAATTTTTCCTAAATAAATTATAAATTTTATTAATTTTCAGACATTATTTTAATTATTTTATTTAATTATTTCTACCTAATTAAGTGTATGTGAACACCAACATGTAACTAAACCTCTAATTGTCTTTGTTAATTTATCATTTTGAGCATTCTCTTAATTAAATTGTCAGCATTTGATTTAGAGAATATTGTGTCAAATAAAGTAGCAACAGTATAAGCTATAAAACATTAATTATTTCAACTTAATTGAATATGTGTGAATGCTTTTTATAGCATAAAGTTCTCTTTATTATTCAACAAATTTAACAAATTTATTTTAAATTTAAGGAGGTTTCCTTTCTAAGACAAAATTTTTCATAAATAAAATAAAAATGATTTTTTTAATGGTCAAACACTAATTGTTTCACTTTAATTGAAGGTGTGTGAACACCACATGTGATTCTTTAAATTGCCCCGGCAACAGCTGGCATGCACCGCTAAAGTCAAATCACAATCTCTAAGTCTAGCGCGATGAGTACTCGATGTGAGGCAATGAATTTTTATTAATTAATTTATAAATAATTTTGCCGTTGATTTAAAAAGAATATTCGCACTTTCAGACACCTGCTGAGCTACATAAATATGATTTCTTCACTTCTATTAATTATTTATTTATTTACATATTTATTTAATTAGTTTTCCTTCGAAAGCGCGCCAGTATTGGCAATGTTAAGAGTGTGGCGCCAATGTGCAAGAGAAATAAAAAATAAAATAAATAAGAAAGAAAAACAAAAGGAAATACAGAAATACAGAGTTGAGAAGGTGGCCAGCCAAGCTGCCGCCACCGTGAGCCACGACAGCACAACACAAACGCTGAGCAGGCAAAACAAACTCATTAAAAGCCAACACGGCGCTCAACGTTGCGGTGCGGTGCAGTGCGGTGGAGGCGCGTTCCATGACGCGACGTCCTAGAGGTTGTTAGGCAATAGAATTTTTGTTGTTTTTGTAATTGATTTGTAATTTAAATAAAAGCAAAGTACATAGATACACACACACACAAAGTAAACGGGTATTAACTGTTGGTGAATTTGTTACGGTTAAATCACTACCAAACAAACATACCGTTATCCTTTCTGCGCGTATACAAATAATTACAGCAGGCACGCTGAAATTAAAACGCTGCGCTGCACACACGCGCGCGTACACAAATGTTTGTAGCACACATACACACACAAACACAAACACGAACACAGAAATATACAAAACGCGTCGTCTCTGACACGCGCTCCCTGTAGCGGCGGACGCGTATGTGAACGCGGGCACAACGCGACGCGGCGGGTGACTTACGTGTGCGTGTTGTTACGGGCGCGGAGGAGTAGGCTAAACGCACGCACGCACACGCGTAACGAAATTCTTTCGCAGAACGTTAAACGCAGGACGCGGCTTGACTTTGATAAAACTTTGTTGTTTTCGTGTTGCTTTTCTTTTTATTTGTTTGCTAGTTTCTTCTGTTGCGTTTTCGTGTATTTGTGTGCGCTGTTGTGTTTTTGCCTTTTTCCAGGCTTTTTTGCTGCTGCCGCTGCCGCTGGTGCTGGCGCTGTGTTCTTTCGAAAACTCAGCTGCACACAAATTTGTTTCGTCTTTCGCAGGCGACGAGCTAAGAATTTTCACAATTTTTATACAATTTTTTCACGTGCAATATTTCTGGTAATTCAAATATTTTTTCGCACGCAAATATTTTTCAAAATTATTATTTTTTTTTTTTTAATAAATTTCCACTAATTTCACACACACACACCCGCAAACACAAACTCTTGGTATTGTGGCTTGATTTGCTTAATAATTTTTGTGGCGTTTGGGGTAGCACACGCGCGCAATAATTCGCGTTCCAAATTGACCCGACGACTGGAACTCCATGACTGACGTTTGACATCGAAAAAATTTCATTCCTAACCAAGCTAACGCTAAATCGAACAACCAGCAGCGCCTGAGAGACGTCTACAGCGACAGCGACGCGCGCGCACCCTCCATCGTCGGCGGCGTCGTCAATGCCAACTGTCGCGCTGCAGATTTGATAAGGTTTACAGCAGCCCAATGCCGCAAAGAGCAACATTACAACAAAATTACATATCTATTGTGTTTTTTGTTGTTGCTGTTTGTCTCTGCCGACGTTCATGTTCAGCGCGCGCGTTGTTGCTCTCGTTCCGTGCTTACATCCTGTCGTATTACACTTCGCTTATCAGTCGTAGCCGCCGTACTCGTGCAGCCGAGCTTGTGCCAGCTGTGACGTAAAGTTATTCGAAAAAGCTCTCGCAGGCTCTCGTTGTGTGCGTGCTATACACACATGTATGGATATGTACGCTGGCGCACACATACTCTCAGAAGCTCTCGGAAACACACACACACGCACACACACACACGAACCCACAGAGGCAATTCACGCACTTCCAAAGTTCCATATTCTGGCGCCTTTCCAGCAGGTGTGAAAGTTCCAAAGTTCCAATTTCATTGACTGTGCAGACAACGTGTGCGCACGCGAGGGTTGCCGGTGTATTTTGTTCGTAGGCAGGAAAATTAGTAGTAAATCCAGTATATATGTATACTAATCACCTCTAAGCTAGGAAACTAGTTAAACATAAAATGGTGCATATTTCTAGGCGTACTTTTTTTCTTGTATTAAAATTCTTCGTATTAAGATTTTGTCTAAGAAGACCTCTAGTGAAATTGTCCGCAGAATAATTTTGAAATATATTTTAACCCTCCAACAGCCTTCAAAACGTGTTTTCAGAGAGAATTTTCGAAGTAAGTTTAAAAATAATACTTTAGTTGAATGATTTTGTCTAAGAATAGCTCCGAACTTGATAATTACTGAAGTCGGGTTAAGTGGCCTTGTGATTTCTTTTTAGAAAACCTAGTAAAAAATACTTTTCTAATATACTTAAATATATTAACCCTCTAATGGCCTTCAGAACTTGTTTTTGAGCGAATTTCGAAATAAGGATAAAAATTACCTTTTAGATTAGGAAGATTTTGTCTAGGAAGACCTCCAGTAACATTTTTCGAAGAATAATATTCTGGTATCTATTAACCCTCTATTGGCCTTCCGAATTTTTTCGGAGGAATTCTCAAAGTAAGAGTAGACTTAAAACGTAAGTTGGAAAGGGTTTGTCCAAGAAAGTCTCTAGTAAAATTGGTCGAACAAGAATATTCGAATATTTTTTAAACTCTTTATCGGACTTTCGAACTAGTTTTTTGAGCAAATCATTGAAGTCAGAGTAAATGGCCTTTTCATTCGGAAGAGTTTGTTTAAGAAAACCCGCAGTAAAATGCTTCGAAAAATTCCCAAAGCTGAAGACCGAACATAATGGACTTATGGAGGGAACACTTCTCTAGTCAGAATGGCAGACATTCCATTACCTGACTGTGAAGTGGTCCGAAGCAGTAACCCACCTGAGGAACAACAAAGTTGCCGCACTCGATGAATTAACGGCTGGGCAATTCAACTATGACGGCGAAGTACTGACGAAAGGCCAAAGATTCGCACAGAAAAGTCCACTAAAATGGTATCCGTATTTGTTACAACACCCAAAGCTCAAAGAGTACTCCTGAGCTTTTCACAAAAAGCTCTTATCTAAAAAAAAAACTTGGTGCCCCACAAATCTTAGCATGTAACCGGAAAACTTAAAGTTTCTGCAACTCTTCTAGTGCAGGTCGCAACCAACTAGATTGCACTAGCTTTCAAACTGTTGGATGCAGCGTTTGTGGTGCAGAACTTAGCTGTTACACAGTTTTGCAGGCACTGTGGTATCTTACAGTGAAAACCCGCTTCTGCTGGTACACCAAGAAACCGCTTTCCTGACTTCCACAAAGAATCAAAAAAAGGTCATAGTGTTAGGCAACTAGGCAACAGGAAGGCCTTAGAGAAGATAAAGCATACTTTCTACCGGTTTGGACCCAATTAAATTGGCAACTATATCGCTGCTAAAGAACCAAAATCTGGAGGTCCAAAAAAAGATTTGACAGAGAATAACACTGATACCAGCAGAAATGGCATAAAGACGTCTGGTATTCTGCAGGAGGAGTTGAGAGATGGGCGTGAATCTGTTGGACAGCGCACCTGGGCTATGAGCTGTAGCTTAAAAGCACAAAAAAGCGATGGGATCCGAAAGAATTCGACCGATTGTAGAGACTATGCAATGGTTCAACCAGTGTCTAGGTGAGTATGAATGGGATATACTGCTGCGTTGGGGTTACAAGCAACATAACAACAACACTTCCTTTTAGAACACTTGAAAAAATAGCGCACATATGCAATATATAAATACATACATACTTACAAAGTTATCAAAATTACTATGAACAACGGTTTAGGCACATTTTCATTTTCGAATATTTTCGATTTTATGGAGTTTAATTATTTCACAAATCACTCGTGTTAAAATTATGCGGAAATTTAAAGCCCGGTTAAAATTAACGAATAAACAAAACAGAACAAATAGAAAAGTGCGGCGAATTCGTCAAGTTAGATTGGAACAATGTAGGGAGGCGAGGAAATATATATTCTTGCCATTGATAGATTTGACGGTGTTTTCTATAAAAATATTTTTCGTCAATAAAACATCTTTTTGGAAAAACACCTTTGGCTTTATATACATACCTACATATACATATTTATACAAACATTATTGTCGCGAAGAAGTTGCTCAATTCAATGCACAAGTTTAAATTTATTTATATTTTCTATGTTTTTTTTCTACGATTTTATGAGAAATTCAATATCAATAAGAATTGCAAAAATCCTGTACAGTTCTTTTAATTACATTTTTGGAAAGTACTTAAAGTTGGGCAACATTTCGAATGCGACATTTTCTGGAAATACTGAAATATTTTTATACGGCACTATGTGGAGTATTTTACATTGTATATTTCCTTCAGGTATGCCATAAATTTCATAAGCAATACATAAATTTTTAAAACCTTCAAACAGCTAACAAAATTTCTTTTCGAACTCGAACTTATAAGCTCCCTGTTGTTCTATTAATCAAAACTACAATGCCTATCAAACACTGAGTCAATTTGCACATTTTTTTTTAATATTTGTACACAAATAATATCTGAACTCAAAAATATTAAATTATATACCTATGATTTTTTGCTGTTACAAATTATTTGCAATAATAATAACTGCATAACAATGTTAATATAAATTATTTTTTCTAATTTTCTAGTAATATTTTACTCCGCCTCCCAAACTGTGCCCGCAGTGCAGCCAAGTGCCCTACTCAGGAAGAAAAACACACTTTATTTGACATTTAATGCAACACTGCACGCCGAAGTAACACCACAAAACAGAAGTCATAAAATTCACAGAAAAATTCTCCGCCGTTACCTGGCAAAACGTCAGTTGAGAAACAAATGGCGGATCGATTGTAAGCGAATTGCGGATAAAGTGTATGTGGAATTTCCCCTAATTTACGGATAGTGCAAAATACATAACAAATATATACCTAAAGATTATGCAAAATAATTAAAATTTCACTTGCAAACGCATGCAATTAAGTGAGTAGTTCGCATGTAAATGCTAATAAACTACTATTTAGCATTTAATAAGCAACAGTGCAATGTAAAAAAAAGTATCCGCAAAATATCTGAAAATCGGTGAAAAAGTGTTGATGTGTGCGCAAATAAAGAATTGCATAAAGTACACATAAGAGAATGAGTTGAAATATGAAAGATAGAAAAGTTGAAGAACAAATTTAATGTAGCAGCATTAAAACAAATAAGTGATGTGCTAAACAAAGTGGGGGGTCGCCAGTATAGTTTAGAGAATTTGTTCAAAATATTTTAGGGCTTGACAGTTTGATAAATACTTTGCTTAACGGCTGCAACTGTTGAACAAAGCGATTGTAGATGCGTTGCTTTTGTTTTCTAAAAGAACCACAATTTTATTTATTTAAACATAAAAATCGCAATAAATCATTTCTTTAACACCTTCGGGTGAATTTCAATGCTCAAAAAAATTATAAATGAAACACTTTACAGATTGTTCTTCCTTATTACCTGCTCGTTGCAAATTTATTTCATATTTCTCCCACTTCTTTTGTGCACAACTTGCCTTTGTGCTGCGTCTTCTACATGTTTTTCATTCATAATTCTTGGCGTCTACTTTTGCTGCACATTTTCGTATCTAGTCGTTTTGCTTACTTTTCTCCTTGGCATTCGCAAAGTTAAATTTTCAATGCTGTTCGAATGGCTGTCGGCTTGAAATTCTGTGTGTTCAACAGCAGTTGCGGAAATTCTTATGCGATTTTGTAATATTTGAATAAAATTATAAAAAAAATAGAAATATATAACATAATTGGGGGGAAAACGCAGTCTTAAAAACCACATATTTACATATATAAAACTATAAATAAATAGCAATGTGAAGTGTCTTAACAGTATATATATTTTTTTAATTTTAAACAAGTTTGCTTTAAATTGCTTGAGTTAAAATTAAATATTTTATACTTACAGGCTTCCAGTTTTTTATCTTAGCTGTTTTATGTGTTTTATTCGTTATTGTGCATAGTTAGATTCGCATAGGCGTTTACAAAATACATATAAATATAAATATTAATAAAAAGTGCCGGTGTATAGTGTAAAACAAAAACAAAAGCAAAGAAAACGCACTTTAAAGAAAACCTCCAGCTGCTACACGCTTAAGTGGCAACTTTGTAAACAAAAAGTGATTAATATACCTACCTGAAAAGGTGCGGCTCGCTCTTCTGTAATCGCGAAGCAAAGACTTTAAGCAGCGTGTAATCAGCTCTGTGCGTTGAAGATTTTAAATTTTATCTCCAGTAGCATATAAAGGTGAGTGAACGTGTATACCTGTGTTCTTTTAACCAAAATGTTAGAATAGTGAGTTCAAATATTACCAGATCAGCTTAGTGTTACTTATTTGAGTGATCGAATGTACATATACATATGTATATAACTACATGGAAAAATATTGTTAGTTTAGGTAAAAGTTGCTGATCCTAAGAGGAACCCACAGAGCGCTTATTATATATTGTTGCTCTACATAATAACCATCTATGTAAATAACAAAATAAAAAAAGAAAAAAAATATGTGGTTTTATCCGCGAAGTGTTCAAATTTTGGTCTGAACAATTTTTTTTATATATAATTATACTTTAAATTATTGTATTTTTATTATTTAATTTGTTTTTTTTTAATTATATTTTTTCTAATTATATTTTTTTCGTAAATATTTTATCTTTCTGTTTCGAAATTTCCCTGTGTAATTTTTTTCTTTTTTATTTTTGTTTGTTTTGTTCTGCTAATTTCTTCTCCTATTTCTTTCTCATTATTCCTTTATACGATTTTCCTTGCATATATTTTTCTCCTCTTCATCAATCCCTCAATTATAATTTATCATTTTGTTTTATCATTATTTTTTGCCATTATTCATTACTAAAATACCTGCTTCCTTATTAAGCTTTTCATTATGCCATTCAAGACTGCTCTTCATTACACACAGACAAGTTGTTGCATACACAACAAATAAATTTTCTCAAAGCAGCATCCAGTATAAGTATTTACAACCACAACAGCAACAAAGTAGTTCGCCTCTTGTTGTCTCATTTATACGCTAAATGAAGATTAATCCACTTTACAACTACCGAAACTTTAGCTTGCTGTGCTCTTTGCCGCCGCAATCTTCTTCTTTAAGTTTTTTTCTTTTTATTATATTTTTATTTTTTCTTTTTATTTTTACTCTGCTACAGAAGAAACAAGCTTTACCAGTTTTGCTTTGAGGCTTGTTTGCCTGCCTTCGTCGGGCGTTAAAAGCGGTGGCAATTTCTATTCAAGTTCGTTGCTATAAAAGCAACAAAAGAATGGGTAGATGTGTATGTATGTAAGCTTATGCAGTATACAATAAAATAAGAACACATGTACCTAGCTAGAAAAAATGGTAAACACTGGTTGTGGAGTAAAAAGATATGCCGAAGAAAGCAAAGAATTTGTATTACTGGCAGGAGAAAGATGAGCGACTGAAATAAATTAAATACATAAAATAAAAATAAAATGATAAAAAAATGTTCGAAACCCCTTTTTACTGATGTTGTTTCTTTAATAGCTTTTCCTGTTTCTACAGCTTACTTTGAAGTAGGCGACACACGTGTTCGATTAACAACCAAGACTCGAGCAGCCAGCCAGCGCAGCTCAAATGGCATTATGGTTATTAGTGATAACAATAGACCATCGCCACAGAAAATTAAAAATAATTAAAAAAAAAAAAATAAATATAAAAAAATTCCAACAAATATAAATATAAAATAAATAAAAAAAACAAAACTTATAAATAAAAATGAAAGAAAATAACTAAAAATTAAATAAAAAGAAAAAAATAAAACATTAAAAATAGAAGAAAAAAATAAAAATTAAATATCAAAAAAACTTAAAAAAATATATTAAAAACACAAGAAATACAAAATTGAAAATAATATACAAAAAATCAAAGAATAAAAGTAAAAAATAGAATAAATAAGCAATAAAAGAATAAAATAAAAAATAATAAATAAGTAAAATTAATAAAAAATAATAAAATAGAATAGGTAAAATAAATTAAAAATAAAAGAGTAAAATTATTTTTATAATTAAAAAAGAAACAGAGATAAAAAGATAAAAATAAAAATAAAAGAAATAAAAAAATAAAACTAAAAAATAATAAATAAAAAATAATAAATATAGGAAAAAAAACATACAAACATATAAAAGTAAAAGAAAATAATTTTTTTGAAAAAAATAAAAATTAGAATGGCTAAAAAATTAAAAATAAAATAAAAAAAGTAAATATAAAATAAAAAAATAACTATAAAATAAAAAAATAAATATAAAATAAAAAAATAAATATAAAATAAAAAAATAAATTTAAAATAAAAAATAAAAATGAAATAAATAAAAAAATAAATAGAAAATATTTATAAATAAAAAAATAAAAATAAAATAAATACAAAAAAATTAAAAAAATACAGATAGTAAAATAAATATAAAAAAATAGAAAAAGTAAAAAAGTAAAAGGAAATAAACAAATAATAACAACAATAAAAAAGTAAAAATAAATAAACAGAAGAATAATAGAAACATAAAAAATCAAATAGCTAATAACTTAAAAATTAAATAAAAAAATAAAAATAAAATAAATAAATAAAAATAAAATAAATAAATAAAAATAAAATAAATAAATAAAAATAAAATAAATAAATAAAAATAAAATAAATAAATAAAAATAAAATAAATAAATAAAAATAAAATAAATAAATAAAAATAAAATAAATAAATAAAAATAAAATAAACAAATAAAAATAAAATAAAATGATAAATAAAAAATTAAATAGAAAATAACTATAAATAAGAAAATAAAAATTAAATTAATACAAAAAAGTAAAATAAATATGAGAAAGTAAAATTAATAAAAAAGTAAAAATAAATAAACAAATTAAATATATAAAAATAAAAGAAATTGAATAAATAGAAGGAATCAAACCAAATTAAGAAAATAAGTAATTGAAAAGACAACAGTAATAAAAAAAAAAGAAAAACAGAATAATAGAAAAATAAAATAAAAAAATAAAAATAAAATAAGTAAAAAAAGAAAACTCAAAAATTAAATGAAAATAAAAAAATAAAAAGAATAAAATAAAAAATATAAAAATAAAATGAAAAAATATGAAATGAAATATATAGTATATTAATAATAATAGTAATAATAATTACACATTTAAGAAATAAAAAAGTTAAATAATATGAAATAAAGTTAAAAATTAAGAAACGTAGAAAGTAAAATAAAAATAGCAATTATTTAAAATATAAGAAAAGTTAAAAATATTTCAGAAATGAAAAGTAAAATGTAGAATATTAATAAACAATAAATAAAAGTTAGCTTTTATATACAACAACTATATTTAACTTAATTGCAAAGAATGAATTTTATGCAAATAATTCATAATAAAATAAAATAATACAATATTTATAAATTGTTTCAGATTTTTTAAGATTCCTTCAATTTCACAAGTGTCTTTACTTTATCTCCCTCTTCTTATTAAATTACTTGTCTTTTTTTTTTGCTAAGATTTCTGAAACGTTTTCTTTTTCGCCCACATTTTCTACATAGAAAAAAAACCAAACACATTTCTGCTTAGCGCATACCAAACTTCTTTATTGTACGCTATTGTTTGTTGTTCTTATTTATTTGAGATTCACAAAAGCAAAAATGCGCAAAAAAGCTCTGGAATTTTAATGACAATAGTAGGAAAAAAATACAAAAAATTAAAAGGAAAAAATGTAAGTGCCTTAAAAAATTCGGGGGGAAAAAAACTTGTGTATGTTTAAAAAAATTTTGAAAAAAATAATAAAATAAAATGAAACAAAAAATTAATACAATAAACAAGTAAAAAAAAGGTAGATATATTAATGAGAAATATAATAAATAATAAATATAATAAATAATAAATAAAATATTAAGAGGAGGTAAATAATGTTCTATTAGATTAAAATATTATAAAATAAAAAAAATTATATTTGTAATGAAATGAAATAAAATAAAATAAAATAAAATAAAATAAAATAAAATAAAATAAAATAAAATAAAATAAAATAAAATAAAATAAAATAAAATAAAATAAAATAAAATAAAATAAAATAAAATAAAATAAAATAAAATAAAATAAAATAAAATAAAATAAAATAAAATAAAATAAAATAAAATAAAATAAAATAAAATAAAATAAAATAAAATAAAATAAAATAAAATAAAATAAAATAAAATAAAATAAAATAAAATAAAATAAAATAAAATAAAATAAAATAAAATAAAATAAAATAAAATAAAATAAAATAAAATAAAATAAAATAAAATAAAATAAAATAAAATAAAATAAAATAAAATAAAATAAAATAAAATAAAATAAAATAAAATAAAATAAAATAAAATAAAATAAAATAAAATAAAATAAAATAAAATAAAATAAAATAAAATAAAATAAAATAAAATAAAATAAAATAAAATAAAATAAAATAAAATAAAATAAAATAAAATAAAATAATAAATGAAAAAAAATAAAATAAAATAATAAATGAATTAAAATAAAAAAAATAAAAATAAAATACAAGAAAATAAAATAAAATAAAATAAAGTAAATTATTCTATTTTATGAAATAAAATAAAATAGAATAATAAATGAAATAAAATAAAATAGAATAATAAATGAAATAAAATAAAATAATAAATAAAATAAAATAAAAATAAAATACAAGAAAATAAAATACAAGAAAATACAAGAAAATAAAATAAAATGAAATAATTTATAATTAAATTTAAATTTTATTAAAAATATGAATTGAAATAAAACAAAATAAATAAAAAATTTAAAAAATATAACAATTTAAATTAAAATCGCTTCAGCGGTTCTAAAGCGCCCATTATACATATAACATAAAGTAATATAAAAATTAATAAAATGAACTAGTAAAAAATGGGGGAAAAACAAGTAAAAACAAACCATTGGAAAAGCGAAATTTTATGACCTAAGTAAACATCCAGAACCTCCACATTCATGTGTTTGCGCAACATTTACCAGTTTGGGGTTACACACTCACTACTGCATAAATTTATAATTTTTTGACTGCGGGTGGTATATGCATACGCTATTTTATTCCAGCTGAAAAAGCAGCTGCTCAACGATATGACGACAATCAAGCAGCGATTCCCATAAGCACGAATAAATATGTGTGTGTGTGCATATGTAAAAAAGCATGTATGAATGTTTAGGAGAATATGGAGCATATAAAAATTAATGAGGATGCATTCAATTAAATTCATATTTTTCACTTTAGATATCATAACACTGTATTGGGTGGCATGATGAATTTACATACATAAATACATAGAACATACTGGCGTTGTGTGGGTGCATATTTGATATTTGTTATTTGAGACTAATTCTCATGCAGAGTGGAGGCTCCTCTAAATATAAAAGTAAAATGTAAAAAACAAAAAAAAAAAAAAATATAAAAAACTTGTTTATTTTTTTACGGTAATATCTAAATTATGCCAGTGTGTTAGTGTTTGTGCAGCTGCAAGTGCTTATGCGTCCGCTCTTGTGTTTCTACTTTTATTTTTTTTCAATAAATTTCTGGACACTTCTTGCTGCGCCGCTTTGATCATTATAGTCTTTGACAAAGAACACACATAATTTTTCCGAATTTGACATAAGCTTTTGCCTGTCTGTCTCATTGTCTGTTTGTTCGCCTTTTCTGTCTGCTTGTCTACTTATCTGTCTCTTCTTCGCTGTAATTGCAGCGGAATTTGTGTTTCTCAGATTCTTTTTGATGCACTCATACACCGAATTTCTTACACATACTTGAAAATTGTTTTCGAAAGAAAATTTATACCAAATTAAATATATGTATATATGCAATTATATGTGTCTACTTAGGCATATATCAATATAATGCGCTTAAAATGTCTGCGTGGGAGTATGTTTTAATGAGATCTGAAACTCCAAATTATTATGTATCATGCTTATGTCTCATTCATTTATTCGCCTGATAGCAGCTTAAATTAATTAGATGTCAAATTAAATATTAAAAATGATTTAAATATTTAATAAGCAATAAACTTTTAACTATAAATAATAAATAAACAACTAATCAAATAAAGTATAGGAAAAATAAAATAAAATACGCAAATAAATAAAATCTTTAAAAAATAAAATAAAATGTTAAAAAAACAAAATAAAATGTTAAAAAATAAAATAAAATGTTAAAAAATAAAATAAACCATAAAAAAAATAAAACCAAATGTAAACAAAATAAAAACTGAAGTAAAATAAAATATATAAAAAACAATTAGTAATAAACGAAACAAAGCCAAATAAAATTAAGTTAAATTAAATTAAATTAATATTAAAAAATTAAATTAATATTAAAACATTAAATAAAATATTAAAAAATAAAATAAAATTTTATAAAATAAAATAAAATATAAAAAAATAAAATAAAATAAATTAAAATATAAAAAATTAAATAAAATATCAAAAGTAAATAAAATAAAATAATAGAAATTACAATAAACTGTTAAAATTAAATAAAATATTAAAATTAAAATAAAATATTAAAATTTACATAAAACATATAAAATAAAATAAATTAATAAAAAATAAAAAAAAAATATTAAAAAAAAATATAAAACCAAATAAAAAATAGAAATATAAAACTAAATATAATTAATAACAAAATAGAAATTAAAAAATCAAACTAAATATTAAAAAATAAAACCAGATAATAAAAAATAAAATCAAATATTAAAAAATAAAACCAAATATTAAAAAACAAAACCAAAAATTAAAAAATAAAACCAAATATTAAAAAATAAAACCCAATATAAACCAAATAAAAAATAGAAATAAAATATAAGAGGAAAAACAACTAGTAATAAACAAAATAAAGCCAAATAAAATAAACTAAAAGATAAAATTGAATTAAATTAATACTAATATATTAAATAAAATAATAAAAAATAAAATAAAATAATAAAGAATAAAATAAAATAATAAAAAATAAAATAAAATAATAAAAAATAAAATAAAATAATAAAGAATAAAATAAAATAATAAAAAATCAAATAAAATATTAAAAAATAAAATAAAATATTAAAAAATAAAATAAAATATTGAAAAATATAATAAAATATTAAAAAATAAAACAAAATATTAAAAATAAAATAAAATATTAAAAAATAAAATACAATATAAAAAAATAAAATAAAATATAAATAAATAAAATAAGAAAATAAAACAAAATAAAATAATAAAAGATATAAGATTAAGATATTAAAGATTATATAAAATATAAAAAATTAAATAAAACATAAAAAATTAAATAAAACAAAAAATTAAATAAAACAAAAATTTAAATAAAATATAAAAAGTAAAATAAAATATAAAAAGTAAAATAGAACATTAAAAATAAAATAAAATATTAAAAAAAAAATAAAAATAAAAATTTAACTAAAATAAAATATAAAAAAAAACAATTAGTAATAAACTGAATAAAGCCGAATAAATAAAGTAAAATAAAAAATTAAATTAAATTAAATTAAGCTAAACTAAATTAAATTAACTAAAATCACACAAAATAAAATATTTAAAACTAAATTAAATTAACTAAAATCACATAGAATGAAATATTTAGAAACAAAATAAAATTAACCAAAATTAAACAAAATAAACTAATATGGAAATTTTTTTATACTTTATAACTTTCGTATCATAAAATATCTTATTTTTTCTGAATAGTTATATTTGGTATCTTTCCCAATTCAATTTTTTTATATCCCTATCAAAAAATTTGTTCATGTAAAACACCAACACCAACACATTTACGATTAAAGATTTTCCACCCTCATAATCAATGGTAAACATAATTGTTTTCCGGTTTTTAACCCACTCTCACAAAACAAAAAACAAATCTTCCTCTCAGTGGGTATGTGTGTGAGTGTGTGAGCAATTAGCCCACCTCCCAATCTGTGAGTATTTTTTTTTTTTAGAAAATTTTGCGTACAACCCTTCATTTTCATACCCCATTTACCTTCAACACTTTATTATGGCTGTTGGTTTGTTGTTTGCTTTATTCTTCTTCCCCTGAATAGAATTGTTTGCATACATACATTACAAACTTTTATATGGACATTTTTGTGTCTGCTTTATTTTTATTTTTTGCTTGCCTTTGTGGCTTTGCTGCCAATAAGTGATTGTCAGTTGGTTGCACACTACATTTTGGTTTGTCACCCTTATATTGTATTTATGATTGTGAGCTTCTTTTGAGAATGGCTTTTTTATTTTTTATCACTTTTCAGTTTCATGCCTTTTTTGATTTTTTTTTTTCATAAGTGTGGTGATATAAATTATTTGCTTTTTATGTTAGAAATCTGTTTTTGACATTTTCGTTGAATTTTTTTTTAAGATATGAGTGTATTAGTAATATTCTAAGAGTTTTAAATAGATATTTTATAGAGCATTCTTTATTCGAAATATCAGATTTCTTCAATAATCAATTACCTATGTTCGGTTTCAATAAGTGGAATCGATTCGAGAAGTCAAAAAAAATTCGTGCTTCCAAAAAATTTTTCTTCGGACACTTTTTTTGTTCAAAAGGAATTTATTAAAACCAAAATTTTGGCAGCTAAAAAATGCTCATGAGATACTAAATCGATATAGCAAAACAAATTTTCGAAAAGTGAGGATATACTAACGAAATTTCGCAACGAACGAATTCTCAAATCATACAATTTGAATAAAACCCTAAAAATTTCGCATAATCTATTCATTAAATTGTTTTGTTAAGGTTTATATTTAAGTTTTATAACATATTTTGCTAAAAAAATTTTATGTGATAAAAATACAAAAGTACAAACTAATAAAGTTATTAACTTTGATAAAATTTAAAATTTTCTTGCTTCATTAGTAAAATTTTTGACTGCAACGAGCGTTTTTCACAAACAATTTTCCTCAACCTACTTAATTTCTTACTTATTACAACAAAGTCAAACCTTATACATGGCTTTTAAGTTACCCATGCAATCAGTTTGTACCAGTCAAATCGCTTAAATTTCTCATGTAAGAAAAACTAGCTGTTTGTCCCAGTGAACTTTTTGCACTTTGGTAAGTTCGTACGTACATACAATACATATTGAGTTTTTTTCCCTATTATCAACACTCCAGTCTTCTCCATCCCATTTAACTATTTAACTTATGTGTAAGTTTCCACGTGCCAATTTTTATTTTTTTCTTTTTTTTTTAATTTTTATAATTTTTTTTTTTATTTTATGGTCATGGTTAAGAAAAAACTGAGTGCCATAAAAAGACCGGCTATGAAAAGTCATAACTTTTATGTATAACGTAACACTTGTAATATAAATTTCACACTGATAATAAGTCAAATGTATTCACTTGGGTGCTGTGAGATGTAAGACGAGCAAACAGACAAACGAAGAGGATGAAGAAGAAGACCAAACGACCAGCCATTAACTGTTTTATATAATACTGATGTATGTACACACATACATATATAAACAACAGAGAAAATTAACATACATACATATGTATATATATAGCTTCGGTTGTTAGTGATTGAGAAATACACTTTAGTACCGTTAAATGTTTGCCAAGATGACGCCTCCACAGCCCACATGCATTCGTACAACCGTAATTGCAGTGCCTGAAACTAGATAAATGTATGGTATATATGTATATATCTAATATAAGAAAATACAAACTATAGTAAATCTAGCTTGCTGGCAGAAAACTTGCGCCAATCACTTATTTAGCTAAAAAAAAATGTAAGCAAGAGCATGTTAGAGCTTTGACGTACAATACCAATGGTAATAACTCTATTTTATACACGAAACAACACTGACCAACTCAAACACACCGCATCGCATTGGCGGCGTAAAGGGTTATGCCGGAGTCAAAGAACTATGTATATATTTATGTACGTGTATGTACTAACAACAAAGTCATGGCCGACAGTAAAAACTAGAAATTACATTAAAAACTGGAAACTCTTGTAAAAATCACACACACACACACACACACACACACAAAACCATTAAGAACAGCTCCCTTAGGAAGCGCTGTTGTTGGTGGCTGTTCGTTTGTTGATGTAAATACATGCTTGCGGCGTTGTGACCTCTGCTTACGGTTCACAACGTTGATGTTCACACTTTTGATAACCGTTATGTTGCACTAGTGACTCCATTAGTTTATAACTCTAGCGTTCAAGCATGGGCTGTTTCAGCGAAGTTTCTTATCTTTTAATAGAAAATAAAATACTTTTTTGTTTCTTTTATTTTATTAATATTACTTTATTTTACTTTATAATTTTTATTCATGTTATTTTAATTCTTATTTATTTTATTTAATTTAATTTAATTTTATTTTATTTTACTTTATATTACTTTAATTAATTTTTTTGTATTTCTTTATTTCATATTTCATATATTTTAATTTAATTTGAAATTCTTTTTTTATTTTATTATTTTTTTTGTTTTTTTTTTTCATTTTGACTTTAATTTTCATTTATTTTATTTTATTTTGCTCTAAATATTAATATAAATATAAAATGTTAATTAATTTGATTTTATTGAATTACTTTTTATTCTCTCAAAATTAATTTAATTTAATTTTATTATTTAATTTTACCTTATTTGAATTTTATTTAAAATATTTTCTTTTCTTTTAATTCTTTTCGTTTTATTTCGCTTTGTTTTCTTATATTTATTTTATTTCATCTTGTTTAATTGATTAATTATTTTTTGTTAATTTAATTTGTATTATGTTTTACTATTTTGTTTATAATATTTGCGTCTTGTAAGCTCCAATTCGTGGCTTGCCTCTTGATGTTTTTCCAAACAAATTTTACTTATTTGATTTTATGAATTATATTATACATTTTTATTTATTTTATTTCTATTTTTATTTTATTTCTTTCATCGTAATATGTTTTAGTTATATTTTAAAGATTATTTAGTTAATTATTTACCTTACTAATTTGATATATTTAAAATAAATAAATAAATAATAATTATAAATGTAATTTAATTTCACTTTAATTTTATTTAAATTAAAATATACATTTTTTATATTATATTTTTATTTTAAATTTTTTATATTTAATTTATTATTTTATTTCCTTTTATATAACTTAATTTTTTTCCTTATTATTATTTTATAATTAAATCAAATTATTTAGCAGTTTTTATTATTAATTTTATTTCATTTTATTTAATTTAAATATTTGTTTAATTTTAGTTTATTCTATTTTATATTCAATTTTATTTAATTAAATTTTTTAAATAAGTTTTTCGTTTTAATTTATGTAAACGATTTTATTTTGTTTAATTTAATATACATTTCATTTTGTATTTATATATTTTATTTTATTTATATTATTTTTTTATATTTTTTTAAATTTATATTATTATTATTTTTTTTAATTTATTTTTTTGTAATTTTTTTTAAATTGTTTTTTATTTTTTTTAAATATATTTTATTTTATCTGATATAATATAATTTAATTTTTATTTATATTTTGATTTTATTTTGTTTAATTTTATTATCAATTTTGTTTTATTTTATTTATTTAGCTTTGTTTTAAATTAAATTAAATGTAATATTTTGCTTATTTAGCTTAATTTTCTTTTTACTTAAATTTTATTTTTACTTAATTTTTTTATTTTATTTGTATATATATTTTTTTTCGTTTTAATTTAACTTGATTTATAGTATCCTATACTATATTTATATTTTTGTTCATCTGTGTATTTTATTTTCTTTTTATTTATTTTATTTAAATTTTTTTATTTTTATTTATTTTATTTTTTTTAATTTTATTTTTATTTATTTTATTTTTATTTATTTTATTTTTTGTTTTATATTATTTTAGTTATTTTATTTTTTTTAGTAGTTTTTATTATTTTATTATTATTTTTTTATATTATAGTAATTTTTTTTGGCTTCCCTTTTTTCCAAATTTACCGTTAGCTAAACAAATCAAATATACCCAGTGCTCGCAGACAGCCAACTGTATATAAATAAAATAAATCTACACCTTCAAACATTAAGCATTTTCATGCTCACTAAACCAGTTTTGGCTCTTCAAAGCCGCTGCTACAGTTTATCAACCGCTATAAGCGATGTGTTCTGTATTTAATCAAGCTCTCGTACGTTGCTGCCGCCTCTGACTGGTTTTCGGCAAACGTAACTGATTCTTTACAATAGCCATCTTGAAGTTTTGCGTTCAAATTTTAGGCTTTTGTTGAATTTTTTGTTAAGTAACTACGTGCTTGAGCTAGAGTTACACATCTCACATGGTACATAGATATATACATCGCACTCTGCGCATCCGTCGCGTTTCTGTATGCTTAGTAATTTGCATATGCGACTGTAATTTGCTAATTAATTATATTTTTTTTTCAGTTTTGTCATTTCTTAGGTGCTCACGAACTTTAGGTTGTGGTTTTGTGTGGCTCTGATTTACAAACTTCACACTTTTCGGTTCAACGTTTCGCTTGGTTTTTCGTTTAGTTTTTTCGCTCTTCTCTTACACTTACCTTTGTGTAATCCATAGCTCATGAATATATTTTATTAATATTTTTTTTTTTTACTTTTTTCCTTTTGATTGCTTTACCTGTATCTTTTTTGTCAAGGTCGTCGATTGGTATTATGCTTTAATATTTTTCTTTGTTTGTTTTCTCGGTGGTTTATCAATTTATGCGGTATTGTTTTTTTTCTGGGTTCGCCTTTTTTACCATTTGTGAAATCCATTGATTGCCTATTTATTTATTATACGGATTTTGTAGATTTTCTCAGATCTCAGTCGCCCTTAATTTGTTTTCAATTACTTTGAACTCAATAAATTGGGTTGAAAAGTTTTCCGAGTTGATCTGTTGTGGGGGGTTTACTTTTGCTTCTCTTACTTTTTCTGTTATTCATTTTATTTATGTCGTTTTATGTTTTTATTTCATTTTATTTTGTCTTATTCCAATATATTTTTTTAATTTAATTTTTATATTATTTTTTTTTTGTTTAATTTGATTTTATCCTCTTATACATTTATTAATTTTTTATTTTATTTTTATCTTACCTTATTTTAGTACATTCTAATTTAATTATTTTTTTCTAACTTGAGTTTTTTATGTTTTTTTGAAATTTCTATATTTTAATTTTTTTTTTAATTATTTTATTTTATTTATATTTTTATTTTGTTTTTTAATTTTTTTTTATTTATTTTTTAATTTTTTTTTGAAGCTTTTATGTATTTTTTACAAGATTTTTCAATTAAATTTTTATTGTTATTATTTCTTTGTTTTATTTTATTATATAATTTAATTTTATATTAATTAATTTTAATTTTTTTTATTTCGTTCTATTTTATTTTATATCATATCGTGTTGTATTATATTTGTTTGTTACTATTTATTTTATTTTTTATTTAATTTCACTTCATTTCAGGTATTTTGTTTTAATTAAATTGATTTAATTTTATTTTATTTAATATTTTTTTTTTATTTATATTTATTTATTTTTATTTTATTTTATATTTTCTTTATTTGATTTTATTTATTTGAATATCATTTATTGCATTGTAGGAAATTTTGCTTTCTTTTCATTTTTTATCTTATTTTAGTTTATTTTTATTTAATTAACGTTTTTTAATGATTTTATGTTAGTTTACGTATAATATAAATAAATTATTATTATTATTATTTTTTTAAACAATTTTTCTTAATTAATTAATTTTTTATTAATTGTTCTAGTTTTTAACTTTTTTATTTTTTTATTAATTGTTCTATTCCTTTACTTTTTTTATTTAATTGTTCTATTTTTTACTTTTTTTTAGTTTTTAATTTTTTATTTTTTTTTTTAATTATTATTATTTTTTAATTCATTTTATTTCGTTGAGATTTAAAACTACTAAATTAAAATTTTTGAAAAAAAATTCATTGCTACTGTCTTGATAATCCAGGAATACATACCATTAACCCGCTTCATAGACTCACTTGCCAAACCAACCCAACCGTCATAGCCTGAACGACACAAAATCCACTGCAATGACATAAATCCATAAAAAGTCACAAAAATGACGATTTACGTCAACTTAAAATATTATTTTGACAAACCACCATCATCGTCAGCAAGCAAAGAAGTCGAGTGGAAAGTAATTTGCAGTGGCAGGTCTAAAATGAACAACCTTGAACAAGGCCATCATTTCAATTCAAACAAAAAAAAAAAAAATAAATAAACGTTGAAATAAAATTTTAACAGCAGAAACAAAATCTGAAAAAAAAACAAAAAAAAAAAAAAGGAAAAGTCAAAGCAAAAGAGACAGCTGTTTACAACTCACACGGGCACAGGCATTCCATCAGACCGTCAGCAATCCAACAAAAGTAAACATTTCAAATCGTTGCGAAAATAATATTTCGCTTCATTCGTGACATTCGCGCGTATGGGGTGTGTCATCATGCGAGGCAAAAATGCCATAGCACAGTACAGATATTTACTTCAAAACTTGTTGGCTCCAACTCCCTGCCGCTGTTGCCGTCAGTTATCTGTCCAATTGCAGTTTTTTCTTACCAAGGAAAACACTTGAAAGCGAAATGTATGAAATGCATTATACAATAAATACGAAATTTTCCCACGAATTTCAACAATTTTCGGGGCACTTACATTTTGCAATTGCTTTTTTTCTTCTTCCTTATTATTATTATTATTATTATTATTTTCAAGCAGCGAAGAAGATGAGCTGTGTTTAGAAGAATTTTTATATGTAATATAAAAAATTTAATAAAAAATGCTTTTTGTCTCAATTTTAACATAATTTTTTATTTACCTTCCTTTAATATAGTTTTAATATTTTTGTTCGTTTTTTTATTAATTTTAGTTTATTTTATATATTTAATTTATTTATTTTTCTTTTAAATTTTATTTTATCTTTTTTTTGTTTTATTTTAAAATAATTATTTTTATTTTGTCTTAGTTTTTTTTTTAATTTCTGTATTTTTTGTCCATACGTGTATTACCAAAAAGAGTCTGGGAATTCCCTTCCTAAATAGATGAAAATATTTTTAATTCGGAATTAATCGGAAAGCTCACTTCTGTCAATGTTCTTTTAATATTATTTTTACAAAGAAAATACTTGAAACTATAGTGCACATATTCTAGATAAAAAAAAATAAAATGTTGCCTACAATTAGGAGCAAACATAGAACTTTTTATCAAAGACACACACCCATTCTGAACTTAGAGCTGGAAGAATAGAAATTAGATATTCCCGATCAGAACGCTAGAATCAAGACTGTCATTAATTCGTATAATTTAGTTTAAGCAAATAAAAAGATTTCCACCAAAACTATAAATTTCAAATAGAAAACATCTTAAAATAGCGCCTTCCTTATTGAATGGGTCTTTTACATTTATGGAAATATTTTCATTGAACCAAATCATTTCGCAGAAAAGAACACGAACAGTAACGAGCAACGCTTGTAAACAAGGGTGCTGTTGTCTTGTCTAAGCAACATAAACCAGAGACTTGTATTTGCATACAAATGAATATACAGGACAAGTCTATATATCTACATGTTTCGTACGCGTGCTGTGGTGATTTGTTCAAAACATTTGTAAGCTAGCTTAGTGTGCGCATGCGCGAGATTTTCATTCATGCGCCACCAAGATCAAATTATAGACCCTGTGGTCGTTGTAAGCAGTAACGTAACGAAGGCGACAAGCGAACCCCACCCAAATGCCGCATATATACAAACATACATACAAACATATCTAGTTTTATATTTTGAAATTGTTTTTTCTCCTTTTTGCCTTGCCGCAAATACAAATTACGAAAAACATGTACTGAATGAGCAAAGCACTCGTTCGCTTGCCTGCTCACTGCATCTCTTCCTTCCTGCCTGCCTCTACGGCTATAGCTGCTAGTCGGCGTGTAAACAAGTGCATGTGTACGCGCAGCAAAAGAAAAAAATCAATAAAATGTTGTTAAAGGACGATGGCTATGAATGTATGTATGTATGTGATGTTTAAGCTGGCAGGAGCAAGCAAGACATTTAGACATACATAAATAGTCCAACCGTCTACGTTATAAAGCATTTATTTTCCTATTTATTCTTATGTAAATATTACATGCATATTTTATGTACTGTTGTGTACATTTTTATTTGCTTTATAGCTTGCTTATGCAAATTTGCTAGAGAAAAACAACTCGTTTAAAAAAGTAATGTGTTTTATATGTGAGCAATATTATTAAGCTATATGTATCCACTACTACATATCAAAAGAACGCTATGTAAGAAATCGAAATTTCGAACTCGCTTAATTAAACGTTTTAAGAATAAGCGATAAAATAGATTGGTTAACAGTATAATATCGTTTATGTAAGTGTTTTGGATGCGGTTTGGTTTTTCTAACTTAAGTTGCCTAAAATTTTATGTTATTTTTTGCCAGCAATGCCGGTCGCTAAACCTTAAAATTCTAGTTTTGCGCAAAGAATGCCATAGTATACACGTTTTTGTTGCGTAATAGCAAAAGAACGCCAACTCGGTTAATTTAGCGAGTTAGAAAATAATTCACCTAATGCTATATTTTGATGTTAAAATGTAAATATCAAAAGAAACACATTTTTGCTACACAACAGCAAAAGAACGCCAACTCGGTTAATTAAGCGAGTTAGAAAAATTTCGTGAAATCCTATATTTTAATGTTAAAATGTAAATATCATAAGAAACACATTTTTGTTGCGTAATAGCAAAAGAACGCCAACTCGGTTAATTAAGCGAGTCGGAAAAAACTCCATCAAATGCTATATTTTGATGTTAAAATAAAAATATGTTATTTTACACCATTCTCTTGCATATTTTTTTTTATTATCCAAGTCTATTTCCTCTTCGAAATGATTGGCGTGAGTTTCAGCTCTATCGTTCCCTAACACAAAACTAATTCCTTTCTACGCTTATCTGCTACATTTATGAATGAATTTATGCTTAATGAAGGGTAACAAAATGTTGATATCGCACTATAATTTAATTCACATATAATTTCCTAAGCGACGGAAGTTTACTCCCTCCACGGCGCACACGCCACCACCCAAGTCACCATTGATATTTGTGGCTGTTGCTACGCGCTCATGAAAAGCTTTTACTTTAGCGGCCCATAAAATCTACGCTTACGTGCATTCGGTTACAAAATCATTACCAGCTCCACCCAGAACGCCTACACGAGATTTTAGTAGTGCTGACGTGCTTACACACATATATTTACATCCATATATTTCAACTATGAAAAGCTATGTGTCACCAGGAAATGCAGCATTTGTTTGTACAAAATTTTGTTTGAAAAATGTGTGTAGGTTATCTCGCTTCACCGTCCCGTAGTTGTGTCGTGTGCCCTTTATGCACTCATGATTCCAGCGATAGTGAAAATATTTTAATAGTAAAATCTACGCTTTTGGCAAAATTTTGTAATTTACTCTGTGACTGCTTGCTTGTCTTGCTGCCTGCCTACCGCCTCCCTGCGCGCCGTGGGGTTGTCTGTTATCTGCGCGTTATACAGTGCATTTGACTTTAGTTACCTAATAAAGATTGTTTGCTATTTCATGACAGTCAACTTGCTAGCTATCAACGATATGAAAGACAATGGAAAAATGGTTAAAATGACAAAGTGGTTTAATGCCAACTTGACTAAACTAGGTTAAATGCGCTAATATCTTGCGTATGTATGTATGTATGTAGCAAAATGTAACTAATAAATATTTATTCAGTTAATTTTATGCGAAAATGATAAGGTTATCATAAGTTTTTATTAGCTTTTCCTTCAGTTTTACTATCTATACCGTTAGATAAATAATAAATGCATGAAATTACATCATGAGAACTTAAAAAATAAGAATATTTCAAACAACTGAACTTTAAGCCAAAATAAAAAAATATATATAAATAAAAAAATTTAAAAAATAAAATTAAATAAATAAAATTAAATAAATAAAATTAAATAAATAAAATTAAATAAATAAAATTTAATAAATAAAATAAATTAAAAGCACATAAATAAAAAATATAAAAAATGATTAAACAAAAAATAAAAGAAATACATGGATAACAAAATAAATAAATAAAAAAATGAAGTAAATAAAAAATTTGAATAAATAAAAAAGTAAGTAAATAAAAAGATAAGTAAATAAAAATATAAATAAATAATGAAATTAAGTAAAAAAAAATTAAAAAGATAAAAAAATTAAATAGATAAAAATATAAAAATTAATAACAAAATTAGGTAAATAAAAAAATTAAATAACTAAAAAAATTAAATAGATAAAAAAATTAAATAGATAAATAAATAAAATAAAAAATAATAATAAAAGTATAAATAAATAAAAAAAATTACGAAATAAATAAATAAACTAAATAAATATATAAATAAAAAAAAAATGACTGTAATAAATATATAAATAAAAAACTAAAATAGTAAATAAACAAAAAAACTAAAATAATAAATCAATGAATAACTAAAATAAATAAATAAATAAATAAAAAATTTAAATAAATTAAAAATTAAGTAAATAAAAATTATGAAATAAATGATAATTTTATATTTTAAGTAAAAAAAATAAATAAATAGAAAAATAAATAGTTATAGCAAATAAATGAATTAAGTAAAAAAAATTAAATGAATAAAAAAATAAATAAATAAAAAAAATTAAATGAATAAAAAAATAAATAAATAAAAAAATAAATAATTAAAAAAAAAATAAATAATTAAATCAATAAATAAAAAATTAGATAAATAAAAAAATAAATAAATAAAAAATCAAAAAAAATAAATAAATAAAAAATCAAAAAAAAAAATAAATAAAAAATCAAAAAAAAAAACATAAATAAAAAATCGAAAAAAAAAACATAAATAAAAAATCGAAAAAAAAAAATAAATAAAAAATCAAAAAAAAAAATAAATAAAAAATCAAAAAAAAAAAAAATAAATAAAAAATCAAAAAAAAAAAATGAAAAAATAAAATAAAAAAAAAAATAAAATAAAAAAAAATAAAATAAAAAAAATAAAATAAAAAAAAAAATAAAATAAAAAAAAAATAAAAATAAAAAATAAAATAAAATAAAAATAAAAAAAAAAATAAAATAAAAATAAAAAAAAAATAAAATAAAAAAGAAATAAAAAGAAATAATTTAAAAAACTAAAATAAATAAATTAAAAAAGAAACAAAAAAATAAACAAATAAATAAATAAAAAAATAAATAAATAAAAAACAAGAAAATAAACAAATAAAAAAAAAATAAATAAATAAGAAACAAAAAATAAATAATAAAAAGCAAAAAATAAATAATAAAAAAGAAACAAAAATATATACATTAAAAATTAAAAACAAAACTTCATAAAAAAAAATAAAAAATAAATGAAAAAAATTAAAAAATAAGAAATAAATAAATAAAAAACAAAATAAATAAGAAAATAAAAAAAAAATTAAACTTAAATAAAAAAAAATTATGATAAAAATTAGAATATTACAAATATTATTATTTTATTCGGTCCGTTTTTTTTTTTTGTGTTTTTATTGGAAACGTAAACTGTCGGGCGGAAGCAACGACCTTTTCCCGTCTGGTAATTTTCGATTACCAGTGCTAAAAAATGAGTCCTCTATCCCTGAGCTAATTATTAAACCATTCTTCGAATGCTTCAAAAGACGCGAACCGGTGACCCCTAAATCGTTTTGCATTCATCGAAAAATTCAGTAGTCGCAGAGGGCAAGATCTGGTGATCTGGTGTGTGAGTTAAGACTTCCCATTTCAAAGATTCCCGTTGGATTTTGACCCCGTCACATAATTATATAGAATATTTTACACGAAAATATAATAAAAACAGTTATTTATATTTCATTCCTTTTTTGTTTGTATTTTATTTAATTTTTTACATTCATTTTATTTTATTATTTTTTATTATAAATAATTTATTTTATTTTTAATAAAAAAAATAACATTCCATTCCTTTTTGTATTTTTTAATTTAATTTTTTACTCTCATTTTATTTGATTATATTTAATTTAGTTTAATTAATTTATTTAATTTATTGTTTTTTATTTTTTTTATTTTTATTTAGCTCAATATTTGTGCTTATAAAATTATTTGATTTTTTCGTTGAAAGTCTTAATTCTCCTCCCGATGCATCTGCCGTTTAAATGCTTAAATTACATCCATTTAGCAGCTTTTAATTTTCCCAATTTCCTTATAACAATCTTTACCCCCACTTAAACTCTAAAGCAGCCACAAAATTAGCTAAATAAACAATAACAACCACATCAACGGCAAATATCCACTCTAACCGTAAATTCCAATTATTGTAAGATGCTATGCCATGAAGAATTGCATAAATCCACACTTGACCAGGCAAATGATGTCTATTCATAATGATCAATAGATGGACAGACACTTATGCAGTTACATACATATGGACAGGTTTATGTACTGAAATTGTTAAAATACCCCGCTGGCTATGTAGTCAAGCGTTCGGTCAATAAACGTAAATTGAGGAAGAAGTAGCTGAAGAAGAAGAAGACGCAGAAGCAATGTTATTAGGCAAATATGTAATTGAAGGAAGTGGTTGGCGGTAGTAGCTGTTAATGTTGTTAGCACTATGTTTGTATGTGTGTGCGTGCATGCGTGCTTGTTTTTTGTGTAGTTGGTTGTTGGTGGAACGCATGAACGGTAGACACAAGCCTCCGGCTAGTGGTAGCCGATTTTATATGGTAATTATGCTCATATGGACGAACGCGTACGAAATGGTTGTACATACATAGATAAATATATATGTGTGTGCACCTAAACACGCATGAGTGATTAATGTATGAGACGAGCTTGTGCTTAGTTTTGAAATTATGCTTGAAAAAAAACCTCTCGCACTGCCCACAATATGTTGTTCATAAATTTTTCATTTATACTTGCAACAAGCGCCTGCAGTCGACTGCCAACAACATTT
The DNA here is from genome assembly GCA_037013455.1 of Ceratitis rosa. NCBI lineage: Eukaryota > Metazoa > Arthropoda > Insecta > Diptera > Tephritidae > Ceratitis > Ceratitis rosa. Next base: position 3,228,042 of record JAWMAG010000069.1, on the reverse strand, counting down.
TTTAGTTGTTATATGTTTATTAATTATTAGTTTTTTCGCCTTTTTTTCTGAGTTACAACATTTAGTTTATGTTGTCGTTGGCAACAGCAGGTAGTGCCCGACGAAACCGTCAAAACAAGCTGCAAAAACAATAAACTTTTGAACAAAAACCAAAATAAACAAAAGAAAACAATAAAAAACCAACAAACGCCTGTCTGTCACTGCGGCTGTGTGTGTGTGTGTGTTCAACGCTTTTCCCCTTCGCCGCTCAAGGACGTTCAGTTGCATATACAAGCCGAAACACACACCAACATGTGCATGAAAAAATAGTTGCCACAACGACTGTTTATCTTAATGCTCATTTTTCGAGCGGTTGTAATTTAAACTTTTTGTTTAAACAGAAAAAATACACTTGTTTATGACAAATGCAAAAACAAACTAAGAACTTATGCCTTTTATAGACGAAGGTGGATTTTAGGAAAAAAAAAAAATTAAAAAAAAAATAAAGAAATTGAAAAAAAATTAAATAAAAAATATATTGTAGATAAAAAATATATATATAAAATATAAATAAAGAATATAATAAAAAATATAAATAAAAAAATATTAAGAGAATAAAAAAATAATAAAGAAAGAAACGAATAAATGAAGAACGCAAATCATAAATAAATGAATGAAAATAAATAAATGAAACCAAAAAATATATATAAATAAAGTTAAAAAGTTTTAAAAATTATAACACTGAAGATAAGTAGAAAATATATTTAATAATAAATGGATATAAGAAAATTAAAAAAATACCTAAATAATAATTCAAAAGTAATATAAAATAAAAGAAAATTGTACATAAGTTTTAAATAACATTAAAAACTAAAAATAAAAAACAATAATAAAAAATTAAAATAAAAAATAATAATAAAAAATAATAATAAAGAAAATAATAATGAAAAATTAAAATAAAAAATAATAAAAGAAAATACTAAAAAATAATAATTGAAAATAATATTAAAAAATAAAATTAAAAAATAAAATTAAAAAATAATAATAAAAATAAAAGTAAAAAATAATAATAAAAATAAAAATAAAAAATAATAATAAAAAATAATAATAAAAAATAATAATAAAAAATAATAATAAAAAATAATAATAAAAAATAATAATATAAAATAATAAAAAATAATAATAAAAAATAATAATAAAAAATAATAATAAAAAATAATAATAAAAAATAATAAAAACTAATAATAAAATATAATAATAAAAATAATCAAATATAATTATTTAGAAAAAATAAAACTCTATTTCACTACCACTGATTTGTTTTTTATTCTCTTACTTTATATTTCGAAACATTTCATCTCCATAAAGGGTATAGAAAAATCTAAAAACAAAACCTGTTGCAATTTTTCGCCTTTCGTTGTCAACGCCGCAGAATTTTTTATTATAGCTTTAGTTGTTGTTATTGGCGGTTGTTGTCACATTTTTATTGTTGTCTGCTACACACAGTTTGACAGTTTTTTGCACTTGCATTGCCACTGGACGAACATTGTGATTATTTTGCACACCACTTTTGCCTTCTGCTTTCGGTTTGTAATTTAATACTGAACACAGAGACACATATATATCTATCTTTACATGCTTCAGTATGTATGTAATTAAGGTTTGTGTATCTACAAATCCGTTACGTGTTTGTGGCGTGTAACATGCAATTCTGGCTGCCACTAAAATTTTTAATTCTTCTTTTTTTTGGTGTCTCTTTTTTTGTTCCACCGATCTGCAGTCGGTTTTGAGATTCAGAGTTTTGGTTTTCACACTTCTCTTGTTTTAGTGTTAATAATTTTTGGTTGCCTTTTTACCTTGACTTATCTTTATAATTAGCTTGAGAATTTAAGTAATGGGCACTAAGGTTATTAACCTAAGCGCTGTGGGAGAAAGAGTGAGTCGCTGCAGATTATTGAACGCTGTAATTGTGTGGAAAAATGAAATTTAAAATATAAATTAAAAAATAAAAAAATATAAAAAATGAAGTGTAAAGAAATTAGGAAAATAAATTCAATTAATTAAATTCAATTAAATAAATTCAATTAAATAAATTCAATTAAATAAATTCAATTAAATAAATTCAATTAAATAAATTCAATTAAATAAATGATAAATAAAAATCAATGATAAATAAAAATAAATGATAAATAAAAATAAATGATAAATAAAAATAAATGATAAATAAAAATAAATGATAAATAAAAATAAATGATAAATAAAAATAAATGATAAATAAAAATAAATGATAAATAAAAATAAATGATAAATAAAAATAATTGGTAAATAAAAATAATTGGTAAATAAAAATAATTGGTAAATAAAAATAAAATAAAATAAAATAAAATAAAATAAAATAAAATAAAATAGAATAAAATAAAATAAAATAAAATAAAATAAAATAAAATAAAATAAAATAAAATAAAATAAAATAAAATAAAATAAAATAAAATAAAATAAAATAAAATAAAATAAAATAAAATAAAATAAAATAAAATAAAATAAAATAAAATAAAATAAAATAAAATAAAATAAAATAAAATAAAATAAAATAAAATAAAATAAAATAAAATAAAATAAAATAAAATAAAATAAAATAAAATAAAATAAAATAAAAAAGAACATGAAAATTAAAATTAAAAAATTAAAATCATAATATTATAAAAAAATAAAATAAAAATTATATATAAAAAACTGAGATAAATGAAAAATTCCAGTACGTGACTTAAAAAAGTCACATAACAATAATTTGGTTACAACAAATTACATATAATACCAAAATCAATAATGAAATAAAATCACATAAATTAAGCGACGAAAACACTTAAAATTGGTTACTAAATCATGCAAAAATTGCTTAAAAATGCTTAATAAAAACAGAAAAAATTACAAAAATATGAGGAAGAAATACCATAAGATGTAAAACTCGATTAATAATGCAAACAACAAAAAATTTAAAGAAAATAAACTTTACTGAAATTTGGCGCAGCATAAAAGTAGCACAATACAGCACCAAAGCCAATTGATTCAGCCCGAAACTGGTTTGGCCGAAGCGTCAAACGTTGTCACTCACCTCAACTCGCTATTTCATTGCTACATATTGGCAATAGATAAACAAAAGTCTGCAATACTTAGTTGTTGTTGTTTTTTTTTTATGTTGTAAACTGTATGGGGTGAACTAATTTCGGACGTGTTTATTGTTTGTATTTATTTATTATATGTACACGTTTTTTTTATTTATTTTTGATTCCCAAAAATTGTATTTGCTTTTTTTCATTTCATTATTTTTACTCTTCCTATTTATTAAGATTTTTTATTTTCATTTTCAATTTTTTTTGTTTGTTTTATTTCTTTTATATTTATTTTATTTTTTTAACTCATAAGTTTGTTTTATTTATTCACTTTGAGTTGTATTCATTTATTCGTAGATTTTTCGCAACTCAAATAATGTCTTTTCTTTCATTGCTCTAAATTTCTTTTATTTTTGAAAAAAAAAAACACAAATACTACAATTACACCAAAAAAGGTTTCACGATTTATTTATTTTTTTTTTAGACTTAAGATTCATTTATCATGATTTTCTTTAATGAACGTGACTTCCATTGATATGCTCTTAATCGTAGGGATTATTTTATTACATGAGCTCGCTTAAATGGGTCAGTTCAGTGACCTGAAAAAATTATCTTTTCATAACTGGACAAAAAAATGGCTTTACAAATGCGTTTAATCGTTTGAAAAAAGCTAGGGTTTACAAAATTGTAAAATAATTTATAAAAAGATTAAAAAGCCATAATTAGTTACTTAAAATTATTTATTACTTTTAATATTTAAATTTTATTTTGTTTTTTTTATGTATTAGTATTTTATTCTTTTTTATATTTTATTTTTATTTATTTTTTTTATTAATTTTACTACAATATATGAATTCTTTTTATTTTTTATTCCTTATTTTATTTTATTTTATTATTTTTGTTTTTTTTTTATTTTTTTTTTGTTGTTTTTCTTTTTGTATATATTAGTTATTTTTTTTTTTTTAACTTTATTTATTTTTTATTTTTTAATCCTTTTAATTTTTAATTTTTTTAATTTTAATTTTCTTTTATTTATTTATTTTTGATTCTATTTTTTTGTATTTATTATTTATTTTTTTCTTCGTTTTAATTACTTAACGAAACTTATGGAAAATTCCTCTACAAAAAAAATAAAAAAAAGTTGTTACATAACCTCACTAATTTAACCTCCTTTTACAATTTACTAGAAATAATGTTATGCAACCTCGCGCCTCATTGTCATGTCCTTCTTCAGCATGCTCTGACGCTCTGACACTGCCAAATTTAGTATTTTCAATGTGTCTTTTCAACTAGCGACCGGCGAACGGACGTGTTAGGCATTACAAAAATTCCTTACGAAAATAAGTACAATCTGAGACTTGTGGCTTGTGTAATCATGTGCAAATAGGTTTTTTTTGTCTTCTGTCAAAAAAAATTAAATAAACAAAAAAAAAAATGAAAACAGCGTTTCTTTGGCTTCCAGCTTTTGGAGTCTAATTATTATTTTATTTATTTTTATTTATTTATTTTATTTTTTCTTGTGAGCTTAGCAACATACTTCATTAATAAGGTTTGTGGTTTTGGTAATTTTTCTTTATTATTATTACTATTTTTTGTTTTCGGTAAATAACACGTGTAAATACCCTGTAGGATCCGCTTTGAACGGGAGTTATCTATTTACAAACTCATCATTAGAATTTTATAAGCCAGAACAGAATTACAAACAAGGAGGTATCGGAGGGAAAACCCTTCTTCTACAGCGTGCAAACTTGCTGTCTCTTTTTCACTGTCTTAAGAGTTTAGAGTGAAGCTCTTTTTGTAGTTTCAAATCTTTTAATGTATGTAAAAGTTATTTATCTAGTCCGCAGTGCTTTTATATTTTTTCCAAGTCAAAAATTAAAAAAGATTAAAAAAAATTAAAATAAATTTAAAAAAAATTAAAAAAAATTTTAAAAAAATAAAAAAAAATTTTAAAAAAATTTAAAAAAAATTTAAAAAAAAATTTAAAAAAAATTAAAAAAAAATTAAAAAAAAAATTAAAAAAAATTAAAAAAAAAATTAAAAAAGAATTAAAAAAAAATTAAAAAAAAATTAAAAAAAAATAAAAAAAATTAAAAAAAAATTTAAAAAAAATTAAAAAGAATTAAAAAAAAAATTAAAAAAAAATTAAAAAAAAAAATTAAAAAAAAAAAATTAAAAAAAAAAAAATTAAAAAAAAAAAATTAAAAAAAAAAATTTTTTAAAAATATAAAAAAAATTAAAAAAAGACATAGAAAAAATTAAAAAAAAGCTATCAAAAAAATTAAAAAACCAAATAAAACTAATAAAAAATAGAGATCAATTAATTAAAAACTAAATTAGCAATTGTAAAATTATAGAAAACCTTTTTAACGTCCAAAATTTCCGACAGGTCTCGCATACGCATGCCATCTACGTAAGTGTGGTTTCCTCTAGAAATGCGTAAAATTTATCACCAACTTGGGTGTGATAACACAACAACACACATGTGTTTTGTAGTTGTGGCTTGTCACTGTGGCATTGACTATGATGCAATCAACTTTGTCTTTTACAAAGGCCTAGCTGTGCGTGCTCACACACTGACGTTGCACTAATTCCACGCATTGTTGCTTTCTTCACGCACGTTTCTGTGCAAATATTTACAGTGATGCGTCTTGTGTCAACAGGCTAATGACGACACGCTATAGATTCTTGTGCACCAGCCGTGGCTGGCGGTCTGCTCATCAGCACATTCTCCGGCATTAGAAAACCTGCCATTTGTTAGATCCGCCTATAGACAAATATATTTTTTCAAGTGAAATTCCATCGAAGTGAAAAGTGGCAACATAGTCTCATTGCGAAACTAGTTAGTCATTAATTTGAGCGCTCTTTGCATTCGATTTCACGATTTCTGGGAAATCCAGCTGTTGTTTTAAGTGAATGCGTAAAGTTGTTGCCCAACACAAAAAAGCTTTGTTAAGAACTTTATCCACCTGCCGTTTTGATTTTGTACAAGTGGCCACCACAAGGCCGTCTCTGCTCACTCGCTCTCCCACACCCATTCTCTGTTCTCTCTCTCACCTCCCTCGCTTAGCTGTTATTACTGTAGACATTTCATTGCGCTTCAATTTCATTCTATTAGACTACTTATATTCTCTCTTCGAAGAATTGCACTTAATTAAAAGCCGCCTAATGTTTTCCTTCCTTCCTTTCTTATTCTTTCACGGTAAATATTGAGAGTTTGCCTGACGAATTTCTGCTTTAATTGCAATTACGCATGCATGCAATGAGTTTTGTTGTTGTACTATGAGGTCTCAGCGCTTAATATCTGGTATTAATTAAAACTTTGCGTTTTAAATTGAATTTTGAGTAAGCAAACATCTGGTCGCTGTAAGAATTGGCAGTTGATTTCCCAGGAAGTTTGTTGAAGTTTCATTGTGCGATAATTGTGGTTGTAAAGTCAGGAGATGAATTGTTTGAAAAAGAAACTTAGTGTGGTCGGCAGTAAATATATTAAAAAAAAAAATTTCTTATTAAAAAAAAGTGGGATTAAAATATTTTGTAGAAATATTTTTCAACGGAAAAATTCAGATAATGATTTTTTATACTTTCGAAACTCTTTTCGTTGATATATAAATTATTTTATCAATTTAAATTACTTTTTAATATATTTAAATTTTTTTTTAATGAATTAAATTGTTTTTTTTTATCAATTTAAATTACTTTTTAATATATTTAAATTTCTTTGTAAATTTAATTTTTTATTTGGGAAGTACGATTTCTTCTTCTGGCCGATTGTGAATTATGATCGGGGACGTCAAGGTTATATTTCTTTGTATATCTTGACTCGGGGAGGTGAAGAACGGCTTTTTGTGCCTGGAAGAGACCAAGGACGCATTTCTTTCACTGATTCGATTATATCCATGAGTTGAGTTTATGTGCAAAAAAGTGTTTTTAAGGACAAAATGTCGATAATGTCGTTAAAATAATGCAAATTGTCGAGTCTGACCGCCTTCCGAGCACTGTTTCGATTTTTCAGCAGCTAAACATTAACCAGAAATAAGAAATTCTAACAATGTTAAATAAAGCGCTCAATTTAATGCAAAAATAATGGATTACTTTTTTTCATTAGACCAATATATCTTTAATAATTTTGTATATTATGCATAGTATATGGTATCTGCATTGTTTATGTAAACATTTATTATTTTTCTAAAATCCCTATATTTGAATTTTTACACTCATATTTCAATATTTAGCATTTACTTTATGTTAACGTCTTTTTTTAATTTCCTCATGAAATTATTTTATTTTTATTTTTTTGTTTTAATTTTTATTTATTTTTTTTTTTTGTTTTATTTTTTATTTATTTTTGTTTGTTTTATTTTTTATTTATTTATTTTTTCTTGTTTTGTTTTTTATTATTTTTTTGTTTTATTTTTAATTTATTTTTTATTAATTTTTAATTTATTTTTTATTTATTTTTTTTTTGTTTTATTTTTAATTTATATTTTTTTGTTTTAATTTTAATTTATTTTTTGTTTTTATTTTTAATTTATAATTTTTTTTATTTTTAATTTATTATTTTTTTATTTTAAATTTATAATTTTTTTATTTTTAATTTATTATTTTTTTATTTATTTTTTTTTTGTTTTATTTTTTTTTGTTTTATTTTTAATTAATTTTTTTTTGTTTTATTTTATGTTTTTGTATTTTTTTTTGTTTGTTTTTTTTTTTTGTTTTTTGTATTTTTTTTGTTTTTTTTTTTTTGGTATTTTTTTATAAAATTTGGTTTTCTACATATGTGTATCGCTAATTTTTTTAATTTCTATATTCGTTAATAACCCAATCATTCTCTTTTTCTCTTCTAGGTAAATCCCAAAATTCCTAAATTTTCACTGTTATTTCTACTAAACTCCTAGTAATATGCCTGGCGCCAGTGTGATGGTAAGTATGATAGAAACAGCAAAAGAAATGCTCTTCTCTGTATAAAGTAGTTTCAAAGGTGAATGAACCTTGCCGCTCCTTATTACAGAACAAACAAAAATCCTGAAATAACCGTTACACACTTTTTCCATTGCTGATATGCTGACAGTTGCGTGTTTTTTTTATACAAAGGCACTGCAATGCCAGACAACACTACTGAACTACTTTAAGGACATTTCGGAGTTATTGCCAAAAAGGCAGGAGCAAATAAACCTGAAGGAATAAAAAAATAAGTTGAAAAGGAAAAATAAACAGGAGAATATGGCAAAAACGCGGTTTCGAAGGATAATGCTGAAAAGAGAAGAAAGCAAACTTGACGACTTACTTTAAGGGTGTGTCGCAAGGACATTAAAAATAAAAAATAAAAAATAAAAATAATAACTGCTTTGCTTTTGTACTTTTGTTCGCTAGTCGCCAGTTCATTTCAACTTCGTAATATCTATTTCTAGCATGCGACGTGTTTTGAATACACACGTAGCAAAAAACAAAAAAAAAAACAAGTTAGGTTAGATCAACAACACGCCACTTTGAGGCGTTCCTATTTGTAAATGTGCGAACGAAAAGGATAAAAGTGGAGGCGAAAAGCACCGTTAGTATGTTTCGAAAAGTTTTCGGTAAAAACTAAGCACATGCATAGACAACATGGCGTTGTTTGCGCCACAACGCCTACATGTATGCAACGTTTTTTCATATTTTTGCTTTCTTCCACTGTTTTTTGTTTGTTTTTTTGTTTTTTGCTCTCATACCGCCGCCAAATTGGCGTACGAAATAAATTGACAACATTTTGCTTATTAATGCCTCGTGCTAGTTGTTTGTTGGTGGTATTCTCTGTGGTTTTACTTATTTTTGTGAGTTTTCTCTTGGTATGTTTTTGCCCTCTCATATCCTTTTTGTGTTGTTTTATTTTTTTATTTATTTATTTTTTTCCGAAAACACGCACATTTCGGTTTCTTGCGTCCACACGCATGTGTGTGGCTTTGCATGCGGTCGCTTAAGCTGATTGTGCTTCCTTGTGCTGGGTGAATAATAAATGACTATTAACTCCCGGGGTCAGTCGGGTGCTTATGTCCTACCGCAAGCCAATAAATATTTCGTAGAAAACGAAAAATGTGTGCAGACAAGTGTGACACAGCGAATGTGGGTAAATTTTGTGTGTTTTAGAAAAAGATATAAAAGCCAAACAAAAAAAAAAAGAAAAAGAAATCGCAAAAACTTCCAGCGCTCCACGTTACTTGGTCATGCTCCAATTTTTAGTTGCTATCAAAACTTTGCACGAGTTTTTTCTTTATTTTTCTCTCTTTTATATATATATATTTTTTTTTTTTTGAATGATAAGCACGTTTTTTCGCACTCACTTCAATTTTTCTAGTTTTCCACAGTCAGCATGATTTCATGCCATTTTGCTGAAGCCTGACAATTTATCAAAAGGGCGTATTTTAATTTATTGCCAATTTTATTGGTTCGTTTTAAGTAATTTGGCCTAATTTTTATTGCACTATTTTTTTGTTTTTAATTCTTTTTTTTTAAAACGCTTTTGCTAAGTAATAAATTTATTACATGGACTTTCAATGCGAATTGGCGATAAGAACTGGTAATTTTATTACCGTATTCTTGCAGTGTTGATAAGTAATAGAAAACAAAAAAAAAACAGCCTTCGAAATGTCTGCCTTGCCTTTTTAATATGTATTCTTATTATAACTTTAATTTGCAATTTTAAATGAATTTTAAGTACATATTTACATTTCGAGATATCCTACTTATTTAAAGAAAAAAAAAACGCAGAAAATTCAAATTTAATGGAACAAAATTAAAAGAACATTCTTTGGCAGTTATTTTTTGAAGATCATCATTTTCAATTGCTGGCCGCGGCTACCTCTCAGATTCGCTGAGTCCAATTTTCGATGACTCGTTCGAGCATTTCGACTGGTAAGTGGCGAATGACACACGTGATGTTTCGCTCCAGGGCCTGAATTGAAGAGAAATTATCTTATGTTGTGAAATATCTCGATCTTGGTGGGCAATCGACCGGCCCAAAAGGTTAAATTATCTACTCACCAAAGTGTTACCTCAAAAAATCCATTGATTGATGCGTTGTGTAGGAATCTTGTTGAAACCAAATGTCGCCGAGATCACGAGCTTCAATTTCAGGCGTCAAATAGTCAGTTATCATGTCGCAATAAAGGTCTCAACGGCATCATTTTTTTAAGAAATATGGACCGATGATTCCACCGGCCCACAAAGCACACCAAACCATTGTTTTTTCTGCATGACATGGCTCCTGAATCTCACCCATTGAGCCAGAAATGAGCCTCATCACTGTACAAAATTTGTCGGATCTTCTTGGAACTTTTCAAGAGCCCATCCATAGTGCGAAGCGATGTCGCTAGCGTTGGTCGAGCGGCTTCAATTCTTACACAGTAAGTATTTTGTACGCTTTTAATTTGAGTTCTCGACGTAAAGTGCGCCAAGTCGTTCCATACATCTGTTCGAGTTGCTGCGAACAGCGCCGAATCGACTCTCCATGGTCTTCGTGTACACTCTCAGCTACGGCCGCTAAGCTTTTCTTCACTGCGTGCTAGGCGTGGTCTATTCGGTCGAATATTATCGTAGAATGAATGCTGGCTCTCATGATGGGTGATGGTATAGTACGCTCATTAGGCCGATTATGTTGACCATAAGTTGAGGGTAGCAGTCGAAATACATTATTTACAAAATGTGAATTTTCGTAATATTGATGTTATTATTTATTAAAAGATTTTTTTTTTTAGCAAAAGTTAATATTTAGTTTTGAATTCTTTTATTTTGGTAAATATACCTAAATCATTTTTTTCATCATTTGTATCATTCGATTTCATTATAAATTCATTTATTTATATTAAATAGTATTTTTTTATTAATTTTTTTATATATATAATTGTTAAATTTTTAGAAATTTACATTTAAAAAAAATTATTTTTATTAGCTTTTTTATTTCGTAAATTTTAATTTCACTTTTTTTTTAATTGTTTCACACATTTTTTATACTTCTAATAGATATTAATAATTATTTTAAACGTTATCTCAACCTATTTGATTATTTTTCGGCAACATATGTATTTTTTAGTTGGAAATCAATAATTTTTCTGACTCAACTACTGATGCACAAAAAAAAATAATGTTTATACCCGACAGGCAACCTTTGCGATATTTTTAGTTTGTTTTTAATTTTCTTAAAATTTTTACTAACATTTAAGTTCAATGTACTTCAACAAAATAATATGTCTGCATATACCTATATACCTAGACATAAAAACACAGTTTGTGTGTGAAACAATGCAAAATTTTACTTAAACTAACTTGTTTAATTGATTAGTCAGTAGTCATTCAAAGCAAACACTGTTAATTTGCAAACATCATTCAGAAATTTTTTTTTACCTAAACACATAATTGCTAATTTTTCAATATACATATATATGCGCATATGTATGTAGGTGTATATAAAATATATGTGCACAAAGACTTGACTTATTAACGAATGAGTTTAAAACTATCAGTAATGCGTTAAAGCATTTACAAGCAGTAACTACAAGATCACAACAACAACAACACTGTTTATTCCTAATTATTATTATATATTAATAATGTGTACAAAAAAAATTTTAATCTTTGTTTACTCATTAAGCTGCACATTTTTTTTTTTTTTGTTTTTTTTTGTTTGTTGAAATAAACGCAAAATAAATACTATGCTTGTATATCTGTGGATGTACGTGTGTTTAAGCAATCGATGCGTGCCACAACTCACGGTCAATAACATCTTTATTAATATTTACTTACATTTTTTTCTGGTTGTTTTATTAATTGTCTTCTTCTTCTTCTTTTTCTTCTACAAAAATTACTAACTTTGTTTGCAATGCTCTTGCCAGCAACCACATTCCGTTGCCAACATGCGCACACATACATAGGTATACATATACTCGTACATATATAAATTTATCTTATTTACAATGTTGTACTTTTCTTCTTCTTCTCTTTGCTATCTTCTCAATCTCCAATCGACATCTGCACTTCACTTCAATCAGCACTCACTGGGTTTGCGCGTTTATCTGCTCTGCTCGTTATTTCGCTAAGTGTCGGACTTTTTATTGAATAAATATATAACGAGGGACTTGACGACAGTCGTTGCTCCGTGCTTGCTTTCGCCATTAGTTCAACAACAACACCAACAGCAACAGCAATAAGTATTTGCTTGTGATTTTAGTTTACTTTCGAGTACTCCCATCCACATCTGTTCTGGTCATTACATTTTCCATTTGGCATTGCTGTTGCGTTGATTGAGGTTTTCAGTTGGCATCTTTAGCTGCGTTTTAATATTTTGAAAAATTTTGCACCTTTTTGTACTTGTTTTGATCTTCCGATATGGAATATGTGCCTAAGCTTGCTGGAGAGGTTGAGAAGTGAGATGCGAGTCTTATTTAAAAATATATAAATACTTACATGTTTACATATTTATATTTATAAACTGAAGAATGTAAAACATCAATAATACATTTCAGAAAAATTAAACTATTATTTCCTTATTAAAAATCCGCTGCACCTGTATAAATAAAATAATTGAAAAATTCTAAATTTGTATTATTGTAAACAAAAAATAATCTACACACATATTTATTTCTTATTTGTGTATTTTTCAGTGAGCGGAAGCCCACAAGGTCATTACTTACAATTTTTTATAAATACAGAAATTTATGGCACGATAAATAAACAAATACATTTGTTGCGTTCCAAAAAAGAAATTTCCGCTTTGACTAGTTCTTAAGATTCAAGATTTGGAAAATAGCTCAGGAAATCTAGAGATACTAAAAATTTTCTAATGTACAAATAATGCAAAAATACTAATACTAAAAAGGAAAACAAAAAAATTAAAATTAAAAGAAATAGTAATTGGTAAATAATATAAATATAAATATAAATATAAATATAAATATAAATATAAATATAAATATAAAATAAAATAAAATATATTAAAATAAAATAAAATAAAATAAAATAAAATAAAATAAAATAAAATAAAATAAAATAAAATAAAATAAAATAAAATAAAATAAAATAAAATAAAATAAAATAAAATAAAATAAAATAAAATAAAATAAAATAAAATAAAATAAAATAAAATAAAATAAAATAAACTAAAATAAACTAAAATAAACTAAAATAAAATAAAATAAAATAAAATAAAATAAAATTAAATTAAATTAAATTAAATTAAATTATATTAAATTAAATTAAATTAAATTAAATTAAATTAAATTAAATTAAATTAAATTAAATTAAATTAAATTAAATTAAATTAAATTAAATTAAATTAAATTAAATTAAATTAAATTAAATTAAATTAAATTAAATAAAATAAAATAAAATAAAATAAAATAAAATAAAATAAAATAAAATAAAATAAAATAAAATAAAATAAAATAAAATAAAATAAAATAAAATAAAATAAAATAAAATAAAATAAAATAAAATAAAATAAAATAAAATAAAATAAAATAAAATAAAATAAAATAAAACAAAATTAAATAAAATTAAATAAAATTAAATAAAATTAAATAAAATTAAATAAAATTAAATAAAATTAAATAAAATAAAATAAAATAAAATAAAATAAATCTAAAGAAAAATATTAAACAAATAATAATAATAAAAATAATAATAATAAAAATAATAATAATAAAAATAATAATAATAAAAATAATAATAATAAAAATAAAAATTATTATAACATATTCTGAAATAAATTAAAGTAAAATTATGTAAAATAAAATACTTAAAATTGTGCAAAATAAATCAAATAAAAGTATTTAAAATAAAATAATTTAAATTAAAATAAATTATAGCAAAATAATATTTATAAATACTTATAAAATAAAGAAATATAATAAATATTATATCAATAACATAAATAAAAATATCATTCAGTAAAATTAAAATTAATATAAAAAGATTAAAAATTATATAAAAATAAAAAATCATATAAATTTAAAAAGAAATTATTCTTATTTTTTTTTTAAATAAAAAAATAAAATAAAAATTAAATAAAATAAAATAAAATAAGAATTAAATAAAAATTGAATAAAATAAAAATAAAAATAAAATAAAATTTAAAAGCAATTTAAAGTTATAAAAATTAAAAAATGTAAAAATATAAGGATAACATAAAAAAGATATAGAGATATAAAAAACTAATATAGAAACAAGAACCCATGTATTAAAATATAAAGTAAGGCGAAAAAATTATTAAAAATAAATTAATAAAAAAATTAAAAAGAAAATTTAATAAAAGTATTACATAAAAATATTAGATGAAAAAAAAAATAAATAAAAAAATTGAATAAAAAAATTATTTATATTATACAACTGTGATAATTAGATATAATATTAAAATTAATTTTTTTCATATATTTTTGTTATACTACTGTAAACTTTCATTTTTCGAAAGATATTTCCAAACAGCCTAGTCAAATTTCACTAAAAGATTTACTAAAATAAATAAAGTAAAATAATCAACATCAGAATTTAAATTTAAAAGAGTAAAGTAAAATTACCTACCTTCGAGCAATTAGCAGCTAATCAACAGCAGCAGACATTATTTTCACTTTCTTTAATTTCGCTTAAAGTTTTGTTTTTGCTTTTCACACAGTTTTTTTTTTTAATACAATTGTAGCATGTTACCATTAATGATATCACCAGCTAATTATATGTACATTGTTTTTATATTTTTTTTATTGTTTATTTACTGTATTTTTACTATTTTTTTTTTTTTTTGGTTGTTAATCTTTAATGTTTATTTTCCCCTCGGAATTTTGCCATTGTCCATTGCGCGGCGACATTTGCACGTCACGGCATATTCATATCAGTCACGTTCTGTGCATATAAAGAAATTAAAGAAAGTACATACATATGAATGTATATAGTTTTTTTTTTCTTTCAAAATATAATAAAATTTATTATTACGGTAATTAATTACTGCAAAAATCGTGAAATGTTTGACAGACACATAGCAAAAAAAAAAAAAAAAAAAAAAAAAACACAAAACGGCTGAAAAGTGTGATGTATGTAAGTTTAATATTTAATTTTTTTTTTTAATTAAAAAAAAAAATACTACTTCTGTCGATAGTGGACAATGACCTAGGTTTTGCGCTGAGACACTTTTAAAAGCTATATAACTACATTCGTATATACAAATATATGCATGTATATGAATATCTATGTCACTAATGTTTTCAGCACAGCTGTGATGTTTCTTTATACATTCTTATGTACGTATGTATGTTGAGCAACATTTATATATCTTTTCATATGAAAAGTCATATTGTGCCGAAAAAAGAAATCAATTGTTCACGACCTGAATTTTTTTTGACTGACAATTGCGCAAAAAGCACAGTACTCGCTTTGTTTCTTCTACTTATTAGCAGGCTAGCGAAAGTGTCAGAATTTTTGTTTATTGTTTATGATTTCAAGTTCCCTTTGTCGCAGTACGTTCTGTTTCTATAAATAACTCTCTTATCAAGTGCTCATTACTAAACTCATTATAATCTCAAGATTTCATCAGTTTATGTTTAACGAGTCTGAAAGAAATCTATCTGCGAGACACTAAATTGCGAATGAGTTTCCTAAATACATTTTGATAATCCAGAAAACTTTGTGGATATAAGTTCTTTGTTTAAACCTTTCTTCGTGTTTCAGAAACTAACGTTTTTCGAAGGAATACCTGATCTTTATATAAGATTTCAGTTTAATATGACTAATGGAAAAATTTTCCTTCTTTCTTTTTTGTGTGAAGATGTCTTCAGACTTTAGGGAAATTTATTAAAAACTTTCATTTCAAAAGCAAGATAATTCTTTGATGTTTCGAAAACGCTTTCCTCAAATCTATTATTCCAAAAGGTTCTAAAGTCATTTAATCCTTCAAGTTTTTTATTAAAAAATTTTTCATTTTGCTAGGTCTACTTAATCTATTAGAATCCTTAAGTAATACTTGTATATTTTGTACAGATGTTTTTTTCTTTGTTTTTTTATGGATTGCCTCAGCATTTGTCACATTACTCACTTGTCTATAATTACACTGGCTTTATCATCATAAAGTGATTTTTTTATTTCCTATGCGTGAATGAGTTTTATTGCATTTTTTTTTGTTGTTTTGTTTATTTTTTTTAATTTTTTATTGTTTTATTCATTTTTATTATTTTCCTCTTAACATTTCCCGCAAATTATTATTTTATAGATAGTGTTGTAGTACATGTAATACTTGTAATTCTTCTTGCTTGAGTGCCTTTTGATTGTTTATATATTTATTGCATTGGCTTCTTTGTTTTGTATGCTGCAAGCTAGTGCGTAACAGCAGTAGCCAGTGAAAGTTAATTTGTAAAAAAACGATAAAATTATAAATATAGATTTCTGGTACTTCGAAGACATCTAACTGCTTGACTTAACGGTATAATATGTTATGCCAATGAAATATGATAAAAATGTGCTGATGATTTTATTTTTTTTTATCTGTTGAATGTATTAGTTTCAGTTTGGGAAATGTCGCCTGTGAGAGGAATTATTTTTTTTTCTTTTAATTTTTGTAACTTTGTCAATCTTTTTTTTATTAATTTTCTTAGTTTTTAATTTGTTTTTAATATTTTTTAAATTTTCATAACTTTTAAATTTTTTTTATTCATTATATTTTCAGTATATTAATTAATTAAAACATATTTTTAGTTTTTTTTTATAAACTTTTATATTTTTTTATAACTTTTTAAATTTTGTTTTGTAAATTTTTATATATTTTTTTTATTTTATTTATATATTTTTTTGTTTATATATTTTTTTGTTTATATATTTTTTTGTTTATATATTTTTTTTTTATATTTTTTTTATTTTTTTTTATTTTTTTTTATTTTTTTTTTATTATTTTTTATTCTTATTTTTTTTTGATATATTAAAATTTTTTTTAGTTTTTTTTATTTATTTAAAATTTTTTTTAATTAAATCGGTTTTTTTTTATTTTTTTATTTAATTTAATTTTACATATCTATATATGTATATAAATCCCATGTTGGTTTGTAAATATCAGGTAATCTCCAAAAGTTGCCGACCGATAGACTTGATATTTTGTCAAAATAATTTTACGGTTTATGTGAAGATTTTTACAAAATTAAATAATTCTAGAAGTGGACCAAGGTCTGACCTAATCGAAAATATCTAATTTATGGTTCGATTAACTTCAAATTCTCTTTTCTCTCCGGGAAGTTGACCAGGGACTGACCTATACGAAAAAGTTCAATTTGTCTACTTGAAATTCAGTTCAAATATGTGGCTTTTTGCTCAGATTAACAGTAAGACTATTCTTCGTTCCAGAAGGTATGAACTGCCTTAACCAACCATAAAGACCAAAATATAGTTTGTGGCCTTTGGCAACTCTACTCATTAATGCAACCCTGTCATGTTTTCAATTTAACGAAGAAGACAAACGTCTACTTACTTTCACAATTATTCCGACTTTCTTCAATATTTACAAAGAATGCCATTATGTCATTTACAATTTTACAATCAGACAAAATAAAATAAAAAATTTCTCCAAATATCCAAAATATTTCGGCTTACAATTTTTGCTAAAAAAATTTAATAAAATAAATGTATACAAATCACAAACTCAACACCAGATAAAGGACCTTAGCGGAAACTACACGTGCTTACTTCATAAGAGATTTAACTGCTTCGAAAGCGAAAGTCGCACTATGAAGTATCCCTGCAACTTTTCTGTGCCCATTTCTTGGCAAAAATATACCAAACAACATCCCTGGCGGCAGACACTTGAGAGATGTAGAAAGAAACTCAAAGGTGGTGGTGTTCTCGAAGAATTTGGACGTATTCCCGGCTTTTCAGAACGTACGATACGCTCCGTACTCTTTGAGGAAGATTTTGCAAAAGACAAAAAGCGGAAATGTAAATGCGGTGATGCTAGGACCACACACGATCATCTCGGCTCACTTGTACCTTTCAGCGCAAATATGGTGGATAAGGAGCTATTGACCGCTGAAGAATTGCTGCTGCAAGAACTAATGAAAAAGATGGGTTTCCTGACAAGTGGCGCTGGCGATGACATAGGCTTGTCCGAAAAGGAGTTGATGCGTCGTTGGTTAGATGAACTCAATAAGTTCTATAATCTACGCAACAATAATGCGCTAAAACACGGCAAAGGTCATGGTAAAAAGTACGAATTAAATTATCTCGATTATTCACTGCTGAAGTATGAGGGCATAGATGATTCGGAAAGTGAAGTGGACGAGGAGGAGGAAGAGCGTAAGAAACGACGTAAAGCAAAACCACCCGCTGAGCTGACCGGTGCTGCCAGAGACGATATAAATCACATGAAATTCCGTTTGAGAAGCATAACGAAGCAGCGTAAAACAAAAATCGAAGCTTTGCTGTTCTACTCGCCTTTCGTAAAACATAATGATGGCGGTTGGAAAAGTTTCAATGCCGAGGGTGGTTCTGTTGCTTTGAGAGCCAAATTATATGAATTGGGTTGTAATCCGGAATTCAGTGATTGGGCTATGAAAGCGATGGATTACATAATACGTGGTGATCCCATACCTACGAATGTTTACGATATAAATCGTATAAGACAACTTCGACAAGACTTGACCAAATTATTAATTCGAAAACCAAAACCAGTGTATGATTTCTTTGGTTTTCAAATTAACAAACGCAGGCGTAGAAGGTGACGGGGTTTACGCGAAATGTTCTTATCAGGTTTGTGACTGTTTGGTGATGCTCGAAGATAACATGAAATTGCAAGAATTATTTGAATAATAAAAAATTAAAGAAAATAAATTAAATTTTGAAACTAAAATCAACTCGACTTCTCACTTCATTGTAATTATTTTGACCAAGCCATAAAAAAATAAAATAAAGTAAAATAAAATAAAATAAAATAAAATAAAATAAAATAAAATAAAATAAAATAAAATAAAATAAAATAAAATAAAATAAAATAAAATAAAATAAAATAAAATAAAATAAAATAAAATAAAATAAAATAAAATAAAATAAAATAAAATAAAATAAAATATAAAATAAAATAAAATAAAATAAAATAAAATAAAATAAAATAAAATAAAATAAAATAAAATAAAATAAAATAAAATAAAATAAAATAAAATAAAATAAAATAAAATAAAATAAAATAAAATAAATAAAATAAAATAAATAAAATAAAATAAAATAAAATAAATTAAAACAAAATAAAATAAATAAATAATAAATAAAATAAAATAAAATAAAATAAAATAAAATAAAATAAAATAAAATAAAATAAAATAAAATAAAATAAAATAAAATAAAATAAAATAAAATAAAATAAAATAAAATAAAATAAAATAAAATAAAATAAAATAAAATAAAACGAAATAAAACGAAATGAAATAAAACGAAATAAAATAAAACGAAATAAAATAAAATAAAATAAAATAAAATAAAATAAAAATAAAATAAAATAA
This sequence comes from Ceratitis rosa, assembly GCA_037013455.1. NCBI lineage: Eukaryota > Metazoa > Arthropoda > Insecta > Diptera > Tephritidae > Ceratitis > Ceratitis rosa. The sequence continues at coordinate 3,208,466 of JAWMAG010000069.1, read as the reverse complement.
AGTAAAATAAAATAAAATAAAATAAAATAAAATAAAATAAAATAAAATAACATAAATAAAATAAAATAAAATAAAATAACATAAATAAAATAAAATAAAATAAAATAAAATAAAATAACATAAATAAAATAAAATAAAATAAAATACATATTATTAACAATTAATTACATTAAATTAAATTACATTAAATTAAATTAAATTACATTAAATTAAATTAAATTACATTAAATTAAATTAAATTAAATTCAATTCAATTTAATTTAATTAATTATTTAATTTAATTAAATTACATTAAATTAAATTAAATTAGATTAAATTAAATTAAATTAAATTAAATTAAATTAAATTAAATTCAATTCAATTCAATTTAATTTAATTAATTATTTAATTAAATGAAATTACATTAAATTAAATTAGATAAAATTAGATTAAATTAAATTAAATTAAATTAAATTAAATTAAATAAAATAAAATAAAATAAAATTAAATTAAATTAAATTAAATTAAATTAAATTAAATTAAATTAAATTAAATTAAATTAAATTAAATTAAATTAAATAAAATATAGTATGACATTACCATAAATGAAATAAAATAAAATAAAGCAAAATGAAATAAAAAAGGTTAACAATGAAAACTTAAATAAAAAAATAAGAAAATTTAGTAAAACAAAAAATTTAAAAATTCAATAAAAAAATGATTTAAAAAAATAAAAAAATTAAATAAAATAAATAAATTAAGAATATAACAAAATAATTAAATAAAAATAGTTAACTAACATAACATAAAAAAATAAAAAATAAAAATAAAGTAAAGTATATGAAATAAATTAATTAAATAGACATTCAGTTTATCGTTTTTCTTCCCTTTTGGCTCACATTCTTCCTAAACATTTTTTAGTGTTATCTGATAGTTTGTAACGGATCCACTCAATTGGAGTAGAAATAAATTTCATATAAATTTCCTTTTTTTTCTTCTCCTTTCCCACTAATCGTCACGCCAATAACTCTGTTCAATTTCAATTTCAAACGCCGAGCGAAATTAAGCACCCGTTGAAAAACGCTTGAAGTAAAATAAAAAAGCATTTGTGCCTATGAATACTGATATGCCGTAGAGATAACTAAAAAAAAAAAAAAAATCGACAACTTTTCTATTAAAGCAACTCAAATTACAAACAGTGTAACCGGCAAATATATAGCTTGTCTGTCTGTCTGTCACCAAGTGGTTGTCCAGCCCATATTGATCGCCCCTGCCGTGCTTTTTTTGAGGCCTACAATTTACGAAAGTGTTGACAATCCACTATTTTTTGTTGCTAGTATAAATCTGCTGTTGTTATTGTTTTTGATGGCATCAACTATAGTAAATGCGCTACTCGGGATGCCTCAAGTGGATAGAAAGAAGCAGGCGTTCGTTCGGTCGGCTGGTCATATTGCAGCTGCCACGTATGGCCACAATGTGGGGAATTATTCATAATGATATACCGACATACATATGTACATGCAAATATATATTATATATTGTAGCTAACTGGCAAAGGAAATAGAGAATTGAGTATTTTATTGCTGTTATTATTATTTTTTTTCGCAAATTGTTAGGCGTTTTATATATATATATTTTTTTTCTTTTCTATTTTTCTTGTTGTTGTTTAATTTGTCTAGCTCTTGCTCAACTGCATATTATAGCAAACGCGCATAGTAACTGACTGGCGGCTGCAAATAATCGCTTGCTCTTGTTGTTCTTGTTGCAGTTAGTAGAATATTGCATAAATTCAGCTGAATAGAAATATGTATGTAGGTATGTATATATATTTATGTAGTGCAATATCAGTAATTGTATTTGTTTGCAGTGAAAACAGAAATTTCATAATTTTTTCGCGCAACTGTGTTGATTTTTGCTTTATTAGTGTCAATTTCACTGTACAAAGTGTAGTGAGAAGTGAATTTTTTTCATCTATGAATATATGTATGTGTGTTTGTATGTTATCATTCAACGGCTCAATTGGCGGTATTTTTTTTTAATAGTTAAATAAATAAATTGATTCTGGGTATTACATTGTTTCCGTTATGTAAATATTAAAATAATAAATTTTATAAATTCCAATTCTCTAAAGAAAACTTTTGATTAAAATAAATAAAATAATAAATTTTTATTTTTATTGTTTTATTTATTTTAATCAAAAGTTTTCTTTAGAGAATTGAAATTTATAAATTTGGTATGCATATATTATTTATTCAAATTATGTTTTAAATAATAATAGTTTATTAAATAATAATTATTTTTGAATTATTTAATAATAACTCTTTAGTGATTGATTTGAGTTATTTCTGGTTTGCAATCTGTATACACTGCCACATTGCTTTACTCCTCAGCAATGTTGCCAATTTTCATACTAAAACAAACCGCTCTCGTAATATTCTTGCTGCAGTGCAAACTTTTTTCATTTTCCTAAATTTCCTTATGACTTCCTCACATATTGTAACAATGTTGCCAGTTTTCGGCATGTATGATACAGCAACGTTGCCAATTTTCTTACAAAAGACTGTTATACACGATTCATTGCGTAGTTTTTTTTTTGTTTCTAAAATCTTCATTGTGATTTTCCACGCAGTGGCTAGTATTCTTCAATGTTGCCAAATTTTCCACGAAGAAAATTTCTCTTGTGAAATGCATGGCGCGTGACAGAGTTTTTTTTTTGCCGCATTTCCTCTTATTGTTTTTTCACTAAGTTTTGCCAATTTTTTTTTTAAATATTACTGGTTTTCCATAGAATTAATTAAATTTTCATTAAAACTAAACTTTTTTTAAATACTTTTTTACTTCAAAAATTCAAGTTACTTAAGTTTAAAAATTTTTGAATATCGTATTATTATTAATTTTTCAAGGTAAAATTCGGGTAAATTGGTAGTCTGGAAAATCTTGTTTAATATTTATGAAGTCAGTTTCGTAACTCCGTATATATTTTTTAAATTCGGTTTTATGGATATTTCCACCAATGTTGCCACATTTTCTACTGAGAAATTTTGTACAATGAACTTCATATTTTACCAGATTTTTTTTAAAGCCGCTGCAACGTTGTCAATTTTCATCCTTAGAAAATTTTCATTTACATTTAATTTCATCAAAATTCTATCCTTTTAATATTTGTTGCAACGTTGCCAATTTTCAACACAGAAATTAAAAAAATCCTAATTTTTGATACATATGTATGTATATACCTTTTTTATCCTTTTTTGGTGAAATTCTCTCTTTTTGCCATTTGTTCCAACATTGCTAATTTTCTGCTAAAAAAATGCATTAAAAATCATATTTTACTCTATATTTAGTACTCCTTTATTTAATTTGATTAAAATTCAAATTTGTTGCAACGTTGCCAATTTTTCACATTAGAAATTAAAAAAGAAAACCTATTTTACCACACATTAATAGATATATTTATCATTACAACACGTTATTATTGTCCTTCCGTAGACAATTTGTGATTTACTTCCCTTATTTCGAGCTCGATCTCTTTGACATTTTCTGCAAGGTTGCCAATTTTCAGTTAATAAAAAATTTTCATTAAAAATCACATTTATATTTACTATATTTTTTTTATTACCGTGTTATATTTCTATCTGCTTTGAGATTCTTTTACTTACTTTCTTTATTTGAAATTCACTATTTTGCCATTCTCTGCACTAATATTTTACGGTGTATTTACTTTTATTACTCATACTTCTATATATGTATGTATCTACTTACCCCTTTTTACTGCTTTCAACCACTTTTTGCTTGCTCTTGACTGTTTTCCTTGTAGTTGTTTTTTTTTTTTTTAATTGTATCAATTTCGTTTTATGCATAATTACCATAAACTTAGTCTGCGTCTGTTTGTTTATGTTTTGCTTACGGCTCGTGATTTCTGTTTGCTGGCTTTATCAATTAAATTAAAGTTGAGTGAGTGGCATTGGTTTCAATGTCTGGCAATTTCTACTTTTTAGTACCGCCCACTTTTTGTGTATTGTTTTATGCTAATTAGTAATTAGTGAATTGTTTGAATATTACGGTGTATGAAATTTCAAATTCTACTTTTTTTTATTAATTTTTAGCATTTTTTACTTTTTTTTTTTACATATTTTTAGTAATTTTTGTTTTTTTTTTAATTTATTTTAATTTGTTATTTCTTTTTCTAAATATTTATTAACTTTAAAATTCTTTTATTTATTTATTTCTTTAATTTTGGTTATTTATATATATTTTTTGTTATTTTTCTAAGTCTAAATATGTTTTTAAGTTTTTGTTTAATTTTTTCAAAATGTTTTTAATTTAATTTTAAATATTAATATTATTTTATTAATATTTTATTTTTTTTTTAATATTTAATTTTTTTGATACTTTAATTATATTTTTGAATTTTTAATATTTTATTTATATATTTTATTTTTTTAATGTTTTTTATATTTTTTTTATTATTTTTTTAATATTTATTTTTTTATTTATTTTTTTTATTATTTTTTTTAATATTTTATTTTTTTAATATTTTTTTTTTTAATATTTTATGTTTTTAATATATTATTTTATTTTTTTAATATTTTATTTTTGTTCTTTTTTAATATTTTAATTTATTTTATTTTATTTTTTTAATATTTGATTTTTTTCTATTACCTAATTAATTTTTTACTTACCTTGTTTTCTGTTCGGGAGTCTACCCAAATCCTCAACGACCTCTTACGACTGTTCCGAAGCGTTTGAAAGGCCCGCTATACTCTGTTCTCTTACGTCTGAAGTGTTCCCAGAATGTAACCGACTTTACAAAATATTCGTTTTCGCTTTTACGGAAACTCAACACTTTTTATATGAACTCTACACTTGCGGTTTTGATTGATTTCTTTTTGTCAAAAATCTTTGAATTTATACAAAAAAAAAAATTAATTGAAACAAAAACCAAAATATTTTTTTTGGCGTCTTATTCATCAGAAAAAAATTGTTTGTTTCGCTTTTTATTAAAGCGAAAATTATTTGATTTGTGTGTTTTGAATTACATTTTACTTGTAAACGTTGTCTCTGGGATCTCGCTCTCTCTCAGATATAGCATGAAGTTAACGCCACTACTACAAGGCGTTGATATCGAAGAGGATCTCGGCATACCTCTCTCCTATGACGCAGCATGGAAGATCTTCAATCGTTGGCCGCAAGAGGTTCGCGTGAAACATAAGCCTTTGGGGCAGAAGAAACCGCCTTCGAAGCAAGCATTTTGTTTTTGCGCACGGAAGAATTGCAACACGCGTTGCCCATTCTTTGGCCTATGTAAAAAGAGCGAGAACATTACAGAAGAGAAGCTACAGGGCATCATGTCGCACACGGAGGGTGAGCGTGACGAAGCGGCCTACAATGATTTACTCGATGGTCTCAATAAATGGTATAATACACGCTGTGCCGCAGGTTCGAGTCAAGTGCTGGACTTGTCGAAGCTGGAGCAGTTGAAAATTAAATACAAATTCCCAGCTTATAGCGCATGCAGAACGAACTGTCATGGTAGACGGCGTAGGGAGTATTACAACAATGAACATGCTGCGCAGTCTAATCTTGCTAGCGAAGCCAGCTCTTCGGGTAAACGCAAAAAGCGTAGCAAAACTAGCGTTTTGATGGACACCAGCGAGATCTACTATACAATTGAGAAACAGTTACGCAATCTAAGTGTCAGCCAATCGCGTCTAAAGCAAATGAGCGTCAGTCTCTGTCGGTTGGCGTACGCTAAGAAACTCGGTTCTGCGACGAAATTGAAACCGAAGGTATATAAGCGTAGAGAGAGCCGAAATCGTTATCGCTATGACATACCCATTGCGTGTAATAGCACGAGTGATAGCTGCGGGATTGCTGACGTGGGTAAAATAACTGTAAATGAGCTGAAAACGTGTAGTAAGTTGAGTAAGAAGAGCAAATTTGCAAAGTCCAGCGATACCAGCAAGAGCGGCAAGACGAGCGATAGTAGTAAGTCTAGCAAAAGCACGAGCCAAACTGATAAGAGCAAGTTGAGTCAGCGTATTAAGGCGAGCAAAACTAGTAAAACAAGCGAGAGCAGCAAGGCTACGGAGAGCAGCAGAACGACAGAGAGTAGGAAAGCTACGAAGAGCAGCAGAACTACAGCAAGTGGCAGAACGACGGAGAGTGGCAGAACGACGGAGAGTAGCAGAGCCACGAAGAGCAGCAAGTCTGCAGAGAGCAGTAAGTCAAGTGGCAGCAAAAAGACGAGCGTGAGGAGTAAGACAGGTTCTAGCAGCAAGCGCAGCCGAGTTGGTATAACGAGCGACAGCAGTAAGACAAGTGGAAGCTACAAGTCAGGCAAAAGTAGTAACAGTACCCGCTTCAGCAGGGACTGGGAAACTAGTAAGACGAGTGAATCAGGTGGGACCAGCAAACCTGGTAGAAAAAATGGAAAGATTAGCGGAAGTAGAAGGTCTAGTGAAACAAGCAAGACCGGTGACAGCAGCAAGACCAGCGACAACAGTAAAAGGGTAGAAACGACCGAAAGTATAGAAACCCACACTAGTTTAGAGACCGGTCGAAGTCTCGATACAAGCGAGATTTTAGACTCAAATCAAAATATCATCATAAGCCCGAACAGTCCACAAATCGACTCAACTGGTTTCACCAGCACAAATGCTGATCACATTAGTGAGCATAGTAGAACTAAAAGAACGAAGAAAGCAAACAAAGCCACTAAAACCCTAGAGACCCACTCCATAATCAAAAGCCTACGCTTCGAAATTGAGAAACGCAACAAAAGGCGGTCAGTAGTGCGTACGGTCGATGCAAAAGAGGCTCGCAGCAAATTTTATAAAGAACAAAAAATGGAAAAACAGTACCCTAAACACGCTAAGCCACCTATACAAGGGCTGTGTGGCGGTCTCGGTGCATACGGTCGGCGTGGTAGTGGCTCAAGCGATACTTCGCACAGATATGGCGCAAGCATAAATCGAAAACGACTACCCAAACCATCAACAAAGTATACACCCACTGAAAGGATAACACCGCGAATGCGTCTCGCCAAAACTCCACTCAAACGCGCCATCTTTTGTGCTGCTAGCAGCGTTAGTGATGATCTGCACTCTCGTAGTAGGCGTAAGATAGTTAAAAAGCCCTCCATGCGCATCTCCAAACCAATCTTGGCTTTATTCGGCAAGAAACGTACGCCCTCTAAGCAAATGATGGCCGTGTGCGGTGGCAGATCCAGATGCTTTCTAATTAAAGGCAACCGACAGCGTCGCATGTAAGCGTATGAGTCGAAATTGTTATTGTGCGAAATTTTTAAACTTTTTCAATGCTTAAAAACTCTGTACAGCCTCTAAAAAATATGTGGTTTTGTAAAAAAAAAAAAAAATTCCAACAAAACGGCATAGTTTTTATTGGTTGTAAAAGAGAGTTTGGGCTTTATTAACGGTTTCATTTTTCATTGAAAAATTACTTCTGTATTTGGTTATAATTTACAGCGGTTGGCCGCAAATAAATTTCTATAGTTTTTCTAAAAGAAAAAATAATTTTTGCTTTTAATTTTTAATACCCAGAGTTTGTGTTCTCACGAGGAACGTTATGTTTTAACTTGTAAACTTTATATTGGCTCTCCAATTTTGTGTTTCAGCTCATAAGCTTTACCATTCCACTCTCGAATTTATTGTTTTTACTTATGAACAATATGTTTCAACTCGCGAACTTTATGTTTTAACTCGCGTACTTTAACTGTTTAATTAACAAAGTTCAAATTTCAATTTATAAACTTTACCTTTTAACTCAGGAACTTTCATTTAATTCAAGAACTAAGCTACCCAAGTTCACGTATCAACTCGTAAACTTTACGTTTTAGCAAGTGAGCTTTATTTTGGCTCGGGAACAGTATGTTTTCGTATAAGTTTCATTTTAATTTTGCTTAAGGATTTTGATTCTTATTTCCGCTTTAATGGTTTAGTTTGCGAACATTACGTTTTAACTCATAATTTATTTTTGCGTTTTATTTTACAATGTTTCTACCGTTAACTTTAATCTAACTTTTTAAATAATCCACGATCATGTAAACTTGTCCTTTATTTTAATTCACGAAATTGAAAATATTACACTTTAACTTCCAAATTTTATTTTTTTTATCGCTATTTAGTTCTTAAACGTTTACATCGAAAAGTTTCTGCTTAATTTCTGAACATGTTTTCACTTAATAACTATATGTATGTATAGCTCGGGAACGTTTCGTTTTACCCTGTCAAGTTTTTATGTCAGTTTGTAAACTTTACATTTTAACTCAGAACTTTTATTTCAATTTCTCAAATGTATGTTTTCACTTGAAAACTCTTTTTAATCTGCAAACTTTTTTGCCCGAAAATTTTTTATACCTGTTTTAAGACGTGAACTTTATTTTACTACACGAACTTTATGTTTTGATGTAAAAACGTTAAACTTCAGCTATAAAACTTTTTGTTTTAAATCGTTCTGTAAAGAGTTTAGTTCTCAAAAGCTCGTGGCAAAGAGTTTTTGTTCAACGCCACCATTTGTTTAAGCTTAAAAACTTTATTTTAAACTCGCGAACGTTTCGTTTCCTTTGAAATTTAATGGTTTATTTTTAATTACGTTATATGTTAAGTTTTAAATGCGATAAAAACATTAAACCAGTGATATTAAAAAAATTTCCACATTTCCTTGGTAGATCCATTAATAGTACTGGTTTTATACTAAGTCGGTGGTCGTCGGTTAAAATCCCGATCAGACTAGTATCTTAAAACTAACGAACGTTAAGCTTCCGAATTTCTTTTGTCGTAGAAAATGCAATGTGCTCAGTCCAAATACACTTAAGTGCTAATATAATGCACAATGTCTTTAATAGGGTTGCCACATATTTTTTTGAAATATTTTTATAATAGAAAAAATTTACGGAAATAAATTGCAGTTCAATTTAGAAAAAAATTATACTGCGAATTTTTTTACAGAGTTGCCACCATTTTGGAATGATTTTTTTTCTTAAGATTTCACTTAATTATTTTTTTTCAATGCCTTTTTGAGTTTACGTATTTTGTATTGAAAAGAAAAACACTGTCATTAACTTTTTAATCCTTTCGATTAATCAAATAAAAAGCTATAAAAACAAAATTATTTTCTAAAATTCAAAAGGTGGCAACGCCAAAAAAATAAAAAAATTTCCCAACACTTGAATTTACAAAATTTTAATGTCTATTTGCAAAGAGTCAGTTGTAAAAAAAATGTGTAATTTGTAAATTTTCAAAATTTTTCTCGTTTATTTGTGTATTTTTAATGCATTTAAATCTTAAATTTTGGAAAAAAAATTTCAAATCTTAGAAATAATTTAAAAAATTCCAAAAATGTGCAGTTCGTGTTATAATCGTGCCAAAAATTTCTCTTGCACTTGCAACTCTTCAGGTCGCCTCTATGATTGCCAACGATTTGTGCATTTAATTCATCACTGGCGACCAGAAACCGAATACTACAGTAAATGCACCTGTTGCGAGCAGACTCGGTGTAAAAAGAATAATCTCCTGCATACACTCTGTCCCGTGGCTGGCATGCGTGGGCGTACTATGCAGCAATTGTTGTTCCCATCGTCACCGACTACAGCCGAAACAACCTGCAGCGCCGAATGTACGCCACCGCCAGGAAAGTCAGTTACCGTTATACCAATAACAGCAGCTGTTTGTGGCAGTCTACATGAGCTACACGTTTTGGAAAATATAACAGGTGTCCAAGATGAGATCGCCAAACGTTTACGACACGAACTCAACGGTTCCCAAACAGCAAGTAGTTCGATTTCAACACAAAAGAGTCAGTTAAACAAATTCAAACGCGATTTGACGAATTGGTATGTGCGTGAAATGAAGCAGGTAACACAGCGTGAACGTGTGAAACGTGAAACACTAAACGTTGCGCATGAGTCGAAGACGCGTAAACGAAAACCACAGCCGTTACGCAGGAGCACAATACCGGATCGTTACAGCTATCATTGGTCGTTGAATCTGCCAACGGCAAGCGATGAAGATGAACCCGTACTAAGTGTAAGCTCTGAAACGGATGTTGCCGAAGAGCCAGCCGAAGATATACGTAATTTTCTTAAAGAAATTAAATCTAAACCCGATCGTCCCATACTTTTTCATTCACCATTCGATAGAGACATGATATGGACGTGGCGGAATTATGATCCCTTGGAAGATATGCCAAAATCAATGCAAAAGAAAGCAAAAAAGAAAACAGATAAAGTTGAATACTCACCATGGACTATGGATATAATAACGAATGTGATTGAAGGCAAACCGATTTCGGATAAACAAGTAAAGTCTAACAAAGAATTGAACAATGCGGTCACTGATTTGGCGCACGAATTCAAAATGAGGAAACTGCATGGGGGCAAACATAAAACGCGTTAATGTTGTTGAGAAAATGCAGCAGGAGAATGCGTGGAAGAAAGCGAGATTATATACACCGTGTTGTCTGAAGGCAGGCTGTCTTCTTTGTTTTAAATATGTGGTGTAAATTAATTTAAAATTTTGTTTGAATGTACGCTTTGGTTATAACACGAATTTTATATTTTTAAATCTTTATTTCCACTTAATTCAAGTTGTATTATTCAAACTGAATAAATCAAGTTGTATTAAGTGACACGCTTAGTTAGTTTTATCTGCTATTCAGCTCACGAATATTTATAAATCTGAAGACAAATGGCTTGAGGAAAATGTGGAGAAACAATCATGGCTTTCGTCAACTGTATGAAGTCCTACCGCTCGTCGAGATTCTTGAGCCATGGGTAGCCATTTGCCACCATCTCACCAGAGCGAAGAAATCGCCGGGGTTTTATATACTCAGGGTTTGATGGTTGTCGCGTTGTCCTTACTAAGTACGCAATAAGTCGCCAATTGGTGCCCATGCTGATGCAAAAATAAACTAGTATTTAACTAGTTCGAAGCTGATGCATTTACGAAAAACAAAAATGAAGAACTAAGATTGATATTATTATTATCGATATATAAATAGTAAGCGCTTACCACAATTTTATTCCACCTATTATTTTTTCTGACAAAAATATAATAATAATTAAAAAATTTTAAATTAAATCGGAATTAATGAAATATATAAATAACGACAATATATGTTCGAAGGGAAAAAAACTTAATATATTGTCAAATAATGGTTGAATTAAAAAAAAAATAAAAAAAAAACTAGGATTGGTTTGCTTAATGTTTTCGAATAAGGGTAAAATCGAAAGCCCATTATAGCAACAAAAGTCGATAAACTGCAATCGAAAATTTTTTAAAATGCGAAATATCGGTTATAACCTAAAAAACAATAAATTTTAATATCATATATATATTTTTTTACCCGATTAGAGAAATAAAATAATAAACTACTATTGAAATCGAAAAAAATCAAATCACAGCTATAATCGTTCGTAGATATAATATAAAAAAAATCGATTAACGGTAGTTAAAAAAACACAAAACAAAACAGGTAAATATCTAAGACTGGTTATCGCAAACAAAGAATCGATAATAATATAAAAAAGGACCGATAAACGGTAGTTGAAAAAACACGAAACAAAAAAGGTAAAATATCGAATATTGGTTACCACAAACAACAAATCCATAATAATATAAAAAAACCGATAAACGGTAGTTGAAAAACCACGAAACAAAAAAGGTAAAATATCGAAGACTGGTTATCGCAACAAAAAAATCGATAATAATATAAAAAAACGATAAACGGTAGTTGAAAAAAAACACGAAACAAAAAAGGTAAAATATCGAAGACTGGTTATCGCAACAAAAAAAATCGATAGACTTTAATAATTCCTTTCAAACTCCGATTATAGCAATAAAAGATCGATAAACTGTCAACGACAAATTCTTTAAAGCACGAAAAATAGAAAAGTTCTGTAAAAAATGTAAATAAAAAATCGATGACCGATTGTAATATCGATAAAATGTTCTCGGAAAATTCTTAGAACTCCTAAAAATAAAGAAATTTAATTTAAATAATTGAAACATAACAAAGGAAAAAAATGATGACCGATTACAGCAGCAAAATAATCGATAAAATGTTATCGAAAAAACGAAAAATTCAAAAAGTTCAAATTTTTTTTTTGCAATTCAAAAGATTATTTGAGTTTTATGCACCATTCAGCAATAAAAAAGCTTTTATATTCGATTAAAGCAACAACAAAAAAATCGATAAACTGTAACTGGAAGGTTTTTAATGCCCCTAAAAGTAAAAATATTTTGTAAAAGGTTTTAAATTCAAAATGGTGGGCATAGAAAATAAAGTATTAAAGGAGAATTAGTTAACTTTTGCAACTTTTCTTTTTCTTTCTATTTTTTAGTAAAAAATTTATAGTTTACTTAAAAAAAGTTGCTATATTTTTTTTAATAAAATTTTTATTTAATTTTAGATATGGTTTTCTGTACATAAAAATAATTAATTTCATTTTCTGAATAATGAAATTAGAAAGCAAATATTAGTTATTAATCTATTAAAATAGCTTAGTTTTATTAATTTATGATCATTTTGTTAAAAATTTATCAAAAAAATTTACCAAAAAATTCGAAATTTTAAAGATTTTAGTAAAAAGAGAATTTTTAAGATGGAGTTACTTGACCTTAAACGAAAACCCAACAATATATTTCAGTAAAAACTCCTGCTTCTTCTTTACTTGAGTCAAACATTATTTTTCGTTCCCTACCTTATATCGATGAATTTTTCTTAAGCATATTTATTATTATTTTGATTCAAAAATTCTGTGCTTTACTTTATTTATTCACACATTTTCCATTTACAACATTTTCTTTGACATACAAACATTTTTTATTTGTTTTTTTTTTATTTTTGAAAATTTTGAATTTTTTTACAAGCTTATTTTCTTTACATTTCCATTTCAAATGTGTTTTGCCCTAAATTAGAAGCATTGTTTTTGGCAAAAAGAAAAAAAAAAAACAAAACAAAACAAAATTAAGCGTAAATCGTTTTTACAACAATGTTTAATATATATTACGAACAAAATTACCAACCAACTTACGAACAAAATCGTCAAACCTCGTATGGCGGCTATCCTTTTTGTAACAGCACATTTGCCGATGATTATCAATTCAACAGACGTTACAACAAACTACAAACACCCGATGAACGTCTACAAGAAAATGAAGAATCTCCAAACGCAGCAACAACAACAACACTACCAGGCACGACACCAACAATAGCAGCGCCTACCACAAAAACATTGAAACAAGCCATCGCTTCCTTGAATGTCATGTACTCCTCGCTCAATAATGATGAAATACCATTGCAAAATTACACAGCCGAAAGTGATATCTGTATAACGGATTTACTCATGATAAACGCGAATAGAAATGCAAAGAGATACAAAAAAGCCATCAAGCGACGTTTATGTAATCCCAAACAACTCGAAATGAATACTTGGCTAAAGCATATGGATGAATGGTATACGGCGGAAATGCGTAAAGAGTGTCCGAAGTTGGAGATAAATCGTCATAAAGAGAAGAGAGTACGCATTGCGCAATTGCAACGTTGCTGAGGTGCAATATGAGTGAGGCTGCGCTTAAAAGTGCTCTAGAGATTTCGGTGTACACAAGTCACATTACAGTAAATTTCTGAAACTAGATCTGTGAGCTTTATAAATCTTCTAGTGTTGGCCTTAAAATGTTTTGATTTTACTCTATGCTGCTGAAGAAAACTTATTATATACAAACACTTAATTTAATTTTAATAAATTTGGTTATTTTACGCATAGATTGAAGTTGTTTTCCCGAAAATTACAAAATTCAAGGCTTTTAACAACCGAATTCCTGCGCTTTTTCTTTTCAAGAAGAGTTAGAAAAGCTCACCTTGACGTTCTTACAATTTTTTTAAATGCAGAATTTGATTTCTAGTGGAACCCTTATGTTTGCTAGCGGTGGTATTGAGTTTCAGATCCACCTGGATTCACTTATTCTCACGGGGTCAATTATGACACAACGACTGATTAGCTTGGGATCGCACCATTCATATATCCCTTAAGAAATCGTTCTCGATCTCTTTGAAAAACTTCATACAAACCTTTGAAGTCTTTCAGTTATTCTTGAGTAATATTCCATTTTCTTACGATTCCGCTCCTAACTACTACTGCATAAAATATATCCCTTCAAACAATCGATGAATAAAACTCTATTTGAAAAAGTTTCTTCGAAAGTTAAATCAGAAAATTATTCAAAAATAAAAAATATTTCTAGTTTCGACTTCGAAAACAAATATACAAATTTTGGCTCTAAAAAAAAAAAAATAATGGACGATTCGCACCATTCCAAAACAACAGAAAGAGCACACAGCGCACCACTAATGGACGGACTCAGATACGTGACCATGTTGCCAGAGCAGTTAATGAATTGGTGCCGAGACGGTTTGGATCGCGCCAATGAGAGTATACGACTCTTGGTAACAACACAACCGCAGAGAGCGAAATTCAAGGATATTGGCACAAGCACAGAACCGCAGTTGCTTGCGAGTTGCGAGAGGTTTGCAACGCAAATGGGCATTGGAAAGAAACTAACGGCAAACTTTGCACAACAAGCGCCCACAGAAGAGTCCATTGAAAATTACGACAATCAAAGATTTGCCTATAACCTGGATAAATTGCGAAGCTTGCTGTACGCAGACGATGATCACATGTTACGTCTAGAGATCGAGGAAGCAAATAATAACAGAAATTTCTTCAAGCAAATTGATAAACTTCTCTTACAGCATAAGAGTGCGTTGAAACGCACGCAAATCCACTCACCGCACACCACGCCACGCAGCAGCGAGAGCCACTTTAGTCGTCTCTTTGGCGGTGGCGTTGATGAGCGTACGTGCTGCCAGCCAGCCTGCTGTAACTTTTGCCGTAATGCTTGCAAAGCACAGCGGAGTAATCACACATTCATTGAATACGATTGGACGAACTACGATTGGTGTCAGGCTTTGCGCGAGGAGCTGCGACGGCGTACGAAACACTTGAATCGCATGAAGCGGGAGTTTAAGATAAAAACCGTACGCGTATTGCCGAACGTGACGCATTTTCAGTAAGCGGTTTACGCGCTATAAATCTTACATGGTGGTACCTTAAATTATGGTGGAGCTGGTGGAGGAAGGTTTCTCTGAAATCTCACATTGGCTTCAACAAATTTTGGGGAATCATCTATTTTAGATTTCAGCCCCGATTTTAACTAGCGAAAGAGATTGGTGGGAATTGTCGATTTTCTTTTTGAACAAAATTTACTGTATCTAATAAAATTATAAAAAAAAAATAAAAATAAAAAGTCAAATTCAACACCAGCCAAATACATTTTAACTTCTTTTCGTATATCTTTTTTTTAGAACCTTTATAAATAACATAAAAATAAAATAATATCAAATAATAAAAAATAATAATATATCAAATAATAAAAAATATTAAAATATATTAAAAATATTAAAATATAATAAAAATAATAAAAAATAAAAAAATGATAAAAAATAAATTAAAATAAAATAACAAAAAAATAAAATAAAATAATATAATGAAAAATAAATAAAATAATGAAAACTAAAATAAAATAATGAAAAATAAAATAAAATAATGAAAAATAAAAAATAAAATAAAATAATAAAATATAAAATAAAATAGTATAAAATAAAAAAATAATATACCTATAAACTAAAAAAAATATTAAAAAAAAATACTAAAATAAAGTAATATAAGATAAAATGAAATAACAAAAAATAAATATATAAAAGTTAGGGAAATTAAAATAAAGGAAAGGAAGAGATTTAAAAATGTTAAATAGGTTACCAAAAAAAAATTACCTTTATTACTTAAATAAAATAAATTTAAAATAATAAAATAAATGAAAATTTATTTTTAAACAGAGAATTTAATAAAATTAATAAATAAACTAGAAATAATTAAATACGAACTAAATGATATGAAAAATAAAAATAAAATAAAAACTTAATCTATTTTAGATGCTTTTTCAGGTCATTGTTATGTTGAATTGTTTTTGGGTTTTCGTTTAAATGGAACTGTTTCAGACCATATATTTTTTGGAAATAGTGAAAAAATTACAATAGTTTTGGACGGTAGATGTTATAGCTGCTATTTCGGAAACCACCACGTTTCCTCATCAGACTTCTTTTTCCAGACACCTATTGTTCGAATGGAATTCGAACTTGGGATGCCCACAGCACGAGCCAATGGTTATCCCATTAAGCTACATGTGTGCCGCTTTCACATATTGTTGTTTTTCACTTTTTTCCTTTTACCTACATATCTACGATCAAGTGCTCAGATATTCTATAGCTGCAAACTTGGCGCGATGCAGGTGTTTTTGCGAAGAATTTACCAAAAAATATTTTAAAGCAACGCCTTTTTTATTACTGGAAAATTTAATTCGCACGGCAAGGCTCTTCCGTAATTCCTAGATGCTTTTTCAGGTCATTGTTATGTCCTATTTTAATTTATTTAAATAAAAAAAAAAAAAAAACAAAAAAGAAATTATGAAATTAAGAATATAAAATAAACATGTATAAAGCATTAAATAAAAAAATATGAAACAATATAATGTAAAATAAATAAAGTAAAAAAAGTTTCATATACTTTAATGCGTTAAAAACAAATTATATTAAAAAAAATAAATAAAATTAAAAATAAATAAATAAAATTAAAAATAAATAAATAATTAAAATTAAGTTAAATAAGAAATAAATAAATGATATTAAACAAGAAATAAAAAATTCAATTTAATAATAAATAAATAAATTAAATTTAATAAGAAATAAATAAATAACATTGAATTAAATTAAATAAGTAATAAATAAATAAAATTAAATTAAATTAAGTAAGAAATAAATAAATTAAATAAAATTGAATTAAATTAATGAAAAAATCAAATAAAAATATAGATTAAAAGATATTAATGTGAAAAAATTATATGATACATATTGGTGAAAATTAAAAAATTAAATTATATGAATTAAAAAAATGGAAAACAGGAAAATTAACAATTCAAAGAATTATTGTAACTAAAAAGGGTAATGAGAGATAAAAATAAAACAATAAAAACAGGGATAAATAATGAAAATTTTAAAAATAAATAAATTATGAAAATAAATAAAATAACAAATTAAAAAAGAAATTAATATATATTTGGAAAATATATATAAAAAATAAATGTATTTTCTGTGAGCAAATTAAGATAATTGATTTTTCATTAGTTCGATCAACGTTCTTCAAATATAATTTTATATTGTATTAATATAATAGCATATCGCGTCTTTATCGTTTTGTTTACTATTTCATTCAATAAGACGAGTGAAATTATTTTTGACGTTTTTTGTTCATTTTACAAATTCTTTTTTTACAAAACCTGCCAAAAAAATCTTAACTAATAAATATATTTCTCATTAAAAATTTTCTATTTTTGAAAAAAATTATTTATTTATTTCACTAATTGCAATAAAAAAAAATGTGCTCTCCCTACACAAACAACTGCAATTCGAACTGCCGAGCCTACACTTTGGATAGTGTGCCCTTCTATTGTGACGTGCATGATTTGCAAGAATGGAAATGTTTTATGATATCAAAATTCTGGCCAGAGGATGGTCCACGCTGTCACTGCTGTGGACGGGTGAAGTGCAAAAATCGTGGACTACTACATAAGCTGTGTGTGGTACCAGGTATAACTGGACGCACCATGTACGACATACTCACAAAGACAGACCCAAACTTTAAAGTTTGTGAATGCGAAGATGTTTGGAGTACATGGAATGGACCAGCCATACCTTTTACCGATTTCAAAAACAATTTTGCAAAAGGTATGAAAAGCGCAGGCGGCAGTGAGCAGCATTTACGACAGCGAGGCCTGGAGGGTTTTGAACGTCAATCAGTATCGATGCTGCCAAACGATCCCATTTGGTTGCAGAACTTTAGTAATTTCTATAAACATGTAACAGGATACGAAAGGGAACGAGTTAATCAAGGGTTTAAGAAAACTGTACCATTTGAATTAAATAATCATCAAAGTGCTTATGAGACGCGAAAACAACATATCTATGATTGGTTAAAACAATTGCAAAAATTGGAAAAAGAACAGAAACATAAACCACACCCACATAGCAGATGGCGTAGAAGAAGTAGTGTTGAGCGCAGAAAAAGCGCCAGAAGCTCACTACTTCATCAACGTCGTCGTCACACTAGAACTCCACGCAATTCCGAATTAGCGCAACCGAATGTAGAAATAAACGACCCGCGCACTTCCGAGTATATTGTCGAGCATGAAAATGCGCCAGCACGTCGTCTAACGCCGACTTTTAGATATAATATACATCGTTTACTAAATGAATTGCGTGAAAGAAGGCGGCAACAAGCCGCGGAGGAAATGGAAATCCCTATCGCGTTGCTCTACCATCAACCGTATCAAAAGAAAAGAAATGAAGCTGTGAAAGAAAGAAGACTTTCTTCGTTTTTAAACGTGCTAGACGACACTTCAAATCAATATGATAATGATGGAGAGCTTAGAACAGACCTACATCTTAATCCAAAACGTGAGAGCCGTAGAACACCGCTAACGCTTGAAGATTTGGAGGCCTTTGAAGCACGTTTTCTGAGCATCATACCTAGAGATAATGATTTATTTATCAATTAATTTAAAGAAAACTAAAACTTCTCATGCGAATTCGACAAAATTCTCAGTGATTTTATTGAGAAAAATATCAAATAAAGAAAAAAATTATATAAAAATTTATTAAAAATTATTGTTCTATTAGTTCATGAAATACATATGTGTTTTGTATATTGAGAGCCAAGTTTCTTTATGTAAAAGTGGTTTCCATGTGTTAAGTTATTTATAGATAATCTCGAGGATAATAATGAGACAAATGAAATAAATGACGAATCACATAAAAATATTATTTTTTTATGAAAAGTAATATAGAATATTATAACAAAATAAATATTAAGACTGGTTCATAAAAACTAGTTAAGTATCCGTAACTGGTAAAAAACTAGTTCATAAATGATCGGTACTTGGTTAGTTCCAAGGAAATTAGTTTTTGTGTTAAAAAAATTAATGTGCAAAAGCAAAGAAATAATATTAGAGGTATTGAATTAAATTATGATAAATAATTTTAATTTAATTAAAAATTCGAAAACATGTTAAAAAATAATTTAAAAAAATTTATAAAATATATAAAAAAAATATAAACTATTTAAAAAAATGTATAAACTATATTTAAAAACCTGTATAAACAATATATAGATAATATATAAAAAATGTGTAAAAAATATATAAAAAATGTGTAAAAAATATATAAAAAAATATATAAAAAAAATAAATACATAAAGCAATAGAGAAATACATAAAAAAAGAGAAAATATATAAAAAAAATATAAAATATATATTAAAAAATACAAAAATATAAAAAAAAATAGAAAAAACATAAAAAATAGAAAAAACATAAAAAATAGAAAAATATATAAAAAATAGAAAAATATATAAAATAATAAAAAAAAATTTAAAATAATAGAAAAATATATAAAAAATAGAAAAATATATAAAATAATAGAAAAATGTATATATAAAAAATAGAAAAATATATAAAAAATAGAAAAATATATAAAAAATAGAAAAATATATGAAAAAATATGTAAAAAATATATATAAAAGAAATATAAATCCATGAAGAAATAAGAAAATATATAAAGAAAAAATATATAAAAAATGGAAAAATATATAAAGAAATAGAAAAATATATAAAATAACCGAAAATATATAAAAAAATAGAAAAATATATAAAAAAATAGAAAAATATGTAAAAAATAGAAAAACATATAAAAAAAGAAAAACATATAAAAAAGTGTATTAAAATGAATAAAAGAATAATAAAACAAAAAAAAAAAATAACAATAAAAAATATAATAAGTAAAATAATTAACAAACAATAAAAAAAATCAAAAGAAGTAAAAGTAATTAAAAATATATATACAAATATATTAAATAAATATAAAAAATATTTAAAGAACAAAATTAATTTTTTTTTTTTCAATTTTATTCACATTAAATAAAACTTTAATACGCAATTTTACTTATGAAAAATTTTACATTTTCTTCTACTTCCAGGTATGTCGATTACAACTAATTACAGCCGCCCACATTTTCCTCGTATTTATATGTTTTTGTAAACCGACTCGTCAGGTATTTGCAAGTATTATTTATTTACATTAGCAGCTATTAATTTTTTCATTGCCATTACAGCTTAGGGTAAATAAGCTTTTGTGCATATAACAAATAAATACTAATAAATTTTCAACTTTACGGTATCTGTGGAATTCATTGCGTCATTTCTTACAATCTCTCCAAGAATTTCATCTAAAATTTTAAAATATTTTTTCAATTTTTTTTTCAAACAAAATTTCTAGACTTATGACAAATAGTCAAATCGTAGTTATTTGGTTTTACTATTAAACATAATTTATCTACATACATACATACTTACAAATAAAAATCCCTAGGCAATCTGCTTTCTCATATACCTATATAATCCACAACTTTGTTTACTCGTCTGTTGCTCTTTTAGCTGGAAAGCAAATGCTTAATAATACATTTTCAGTTTTGTTTATGATACTCATATTTGCTTCATGCCATCAACTAAATCTTTTCGAACGCAAGCAGTCATAAACGTATATATAAACAAATAGTTTAGCTTGACGTAGACAAGAAAAACGTTCCATAAAACGGTTGCATCTGAAGTGTGGAGTAGTAGAGTAGACAAGGTCGTTCAAGGCCTTTGCGTCTACTCCGGAAATGATTGGAAGCAATGTGTTCGTTGTTGCAATGAAACACGGCGAATTAGCAAAAAGTCGTAAATTACATTAAGGTATTTGATGAAAAAGGATGTTTATGTGTATTTTTATTTTGTTATTTTTTTTTATCTCCTTTGCGTATACAAATATATTTTTTCTATATTATTTTAAATTATGTTTTCCATATTTATCTATTTATTTCTATTTAATTTTTTTAATAGTTTTCTTATTCTATTTTGATATACTTTATTTATCTTTTTCATTTAATTATTTTTATTTTACCTACTAATTAGTTTTAATAAAATTTTGATTTTTTAAGTAAAATCTATGTTTTTAAATTATTTTTCTTTATTTTAATAAATTAAATGCAATTTTGATATCAATTTATCTTAAATTTTTATTTTATTTTCTTATATTTCTCAAATTATTTCATTTGTTTTTGATTTGTTTAATTTTATTTATTTTTTAAATTATTTATTTTTTAATATTATTTTTTCGGTTTCGCTTTTTATGTTATTTTTAACTTTTGTTGTTTTTTTTTAAACTATTTTCATAATTTTTTATTTTACCACTTTTATTATTTCGCTAAATTAGCGCTGAAAAGCAATTGACTTCATGGCCGGCCAATTCCCTTTTCTTGCAAATTATCTGGAAAAATTTCATAATTAAACCAACTCATTATACATTTTTTTTACCTTTGTTTTATTTAACAATATGTATAAGGCGTTCAACAATAACAGGTGTCAACAACAAAAACTGTTATGACTCAACGGCAGCCATGTTAACTGCCTAAGCGCAGCAACAGAGCTCTTGATTGTCTGACGGGGCGTATGAGTAATTAAAAAAATATATTTTTAGACTATACTAAATTAATAACATTAGATAAGTATTATATTACGTTGGTTTACTCAGTCATTTGAGTGTGTTTAACTTTTAAATACGAGATAATTAAAAATTCTTCTAAACATATTGGTTAGCCGAACATTTTGCTAAACAAAAATTTAATAAAAGAATTACTAAATTAAAGAAGTAAATAAAAATCTATTTAAAACATTAAAAATTGAAAGAAAAAGAACAAAAAGAATTGATGAACTTAAAAAAAATATATATAATATGTAAAAAAAATATATATATAAATAAATAATACATACATTGCAAATCAAATAAAATTTAAAAACAATATATGTATTAGAAAACAAAATGCAAAATAAAAATTGCTAAGATAAAATAAAAATTAAAAATTTTTAATCGAAAAAAATTTGCTAATTAATAAAATACAAAATTGGTAATTTGAAAAAAAACTACGGAATAATTTAAAAAGGCCTAAGTAAAAATAATTTAAAATTTTATTAAGTTTGCCAAATAATAAATGCTTAAAACGAAATTCCCAAATCAAAAAAGGTAAAGGCATTTTCTAAGTGAAAAATGATAAATGGAAAATATTAAAAATTACTAAATAATAAATTTCTAAAATAAAAAAAAATTAATAAGAAAACGTTTAATTATAATTAGCAAATAAATAAAAAGGCTGAACTCAAAGAAAAACCAAAATAAAACAAAAAAAATATAAAAAATTGGCGGATTAAATAAAAAAGTTTAATAACAAAATATTAAATAAATAATTAAAAATTTGTTAAATAAAAAAAAATAAAACAACGCTAATTAAAAAAATTTAAAAATGAAGGCGGAATCAAAAAAATTAAGATTAATTATTATAAAAAATTAAATAAAAAATAAATAGAACTAAATTGAAATGCAAAATAAAATTGTTATTTTATTTTATTTTTTTCTATATCTTTTCATTTTATTGTTTTTGAGTGTAAATTAGTTTGCTTGATTTATTTAGTTTATTTCATCATTTATATTTTTTACTTAATTATATTTTTTACATCATTTATATTTTTTTTAAATATTTTTTTCTAAGTTTTGGACACATTTGGCATTTAAGTAATTTAGCTCATAGTTATCTAACAAAATTATGAAATATATTATGGTCTTAATTAATGATTTACCAATGCATTGCATATACATTGGAAATTAAGTTAACGATGTTGAGTGAAAAATACAGAAAATATACATATAAAAACGCTCCAACTAACTTTACTTTCATTTTCAACTAAAAAAAAAAACAAAAACAAAAAAAAGTAAAATAAAATAAAAAATAGAAAAAAAAACTGAAAACCATAGACCTCGAAAATTCGACACCAAATTGAATTTCCTGCTTTATGAGCACGAACGACGTCGAATGCATGAATAAGTTTTTATGTGCCAGCACGATTTACACACACACACACACACACACACACACACATACATACATATAACCATATACAATACGCGGCAGACAATAGCTATAGGCAATGCCGGCATTAACATAAAAACTGTCTTACAGAAAATGAGAAATAAAAATCAACAACAACAACAACAGTAAATGAAAATAATCAAAAATACTCACAACCCGTGCTTATTGTTTGTCTGCGTCGACTGCTACCTGTCAAAAGCAGACGGCAAACATATGACGAAGATGAGGATGAGGATGGCACCCACTCGAAAGCGTTGAATTGGAAATGTAATACAACAAGAATAATAGAGAGAGGCACGACTAAGAAGAGGAAGAAAGAAGAAGCATAAAACACATTTAATGAGTTATAAAATTTAAATTGTAAATTTGTCAACTTCCGTTTGGGATTTAAAAAAGAAAGAGCAAAGGCAGCATTTTACATATGTACAAAAAAACATTTATACATTGTGGGGGAGTGAAAAAATTGTTTGATGTTTCAAAAAAGTTGACGACAGTTAATGCATCGAAACGAGTGTGAAGTGTCTAAAGAAGGAAAAGAAAGAAATAATTATTATACTGCATTTGATATGAAAGAAGGAAGTACTTTTCAATAATAAATACCATATGCATATTTGCTTATCTAAGTAAGTATGCATTTTTAAAAGGTATTTAAAACAACAAACAACATAAATAAACCTTTCCGTACTTTTTCTACCGGCGGTCGCAAAAGTCGGCCTTAATGCCATTTCCCCCTGTTCGTCGTGTAAGGTCACGTTAAATAGGTACTAAATGAATGCGCCGCTTAACACAAAGAAAAAGGTGAAAAAAGTGCATTGACTACAAAAATAGAAATATATTTACATACATACATATTTCAAACGTGACATGTATACTGATTATGATTTTTTATTTTTTTTTTTTTTTAGTAATTTTTTCCGACTGAATTATGTGTGTGTGTTTATGTATACTATATGTATTTTTATGCATTTGGTAGTATTTATTTTATTCTAAGAGTAATATGCACATATAATTGTCTGTCTATGTATATGTCTCTAAACGCATAATAATGTTTTACCTCAGGCAAATTAACTAATGACTTCACGCTTTAGAGTCGGCTAGCTACGTTCATAGTTACTTGAAAAAACATATGTTTGTATATATTATATATATAAACTCTTAATAAGTGTTTAGTGTATATGTATTTTTAATTACTTTTTTTCTAGTAGCGCTAAGGTAGTTTTTATAATTAACTGATAGTGTGTTGTTGTTTTAGCCGCTACATGCGCGTAGTCGCCTTATGTACATTATTATGTATTGTTTTATTTTATTTAGTTTTACTTAACTTTACTTAATTTAATTTTTTTATTCCATTTTAACTTTCTTTGTTTCATTTTATATTTGTTAATTTGATTCTATTTTATTTTAACTAATTTAATTTAATTTTTTTTATATTGTACTATTTAATTTAAATCATTATAGTATTTTATTTATTTTTACATGATTTTATTATATTTGTTAATTTGATTATATTTTATTTTAACTAATTTAATTTAATTTTTTTTATATTTTTCTATTTAATTTAAATCATTATATTATTATATTTATTTATTTTTTATATGATTTTATTATATTTGTTAATCTGATTCTATTTCATTTTAACTAATTTAATTTAATTTTTTTATATTATTCTATTTAATTTAAATCATTATATTATTTTATTTATTTTTACATGATTTTATTATATTTGTTAATTTGATTATATTTTATTTTAACTAATTTAATTTATTTTTTTTTTTATATTATTCTATTTAATTTAAATCATTATATTATTTTATTTATTTTTATGTGGATTTATTATTTATATTTTTCGTTTTACTTTATTTTACTTTAATTTACTTTATTATATTTCATATAATACTTTTTAAATTAATTTAATTTGACTAAAAAAATTAATTTTTTATTATTTATTTTAGTTTTATTTCATTCTATTTAATTTTCTTTATATATGGTAATTAAAGATATTAATGGGCAATTACATTAATTTAATTTATTATTTGCTTTTATTTTGATAACTTTCGATTTATCTTAATTTAATATTATTATTTTTAAAAATTTCTATTCATTTAATTTAAATTCATTTTGTTTTATTTAATTAAATTTAATTAAATGTAATTTATTTATCTTTTTTATTTAGTTTAATTAATTTCAGTTCTATGTATTTTTTAATTTTTTTCAATTTCATTTACTATCTTTATTTGCTTCTATTTTTTCTTCAATTTAATATTTTTATACTTTTATTTTCGTTCTTAATTTCATTTTATTTGGTTATGTTTAATTTTTTTTATTTATTTTTTATTTTAATCTATTTTATTATGTAATTTTATTTGATCCATAAATATGAATTTAACTTTATTTAAATTCAATTTTTTGTGGTTAAAATTTTTAAGTTATAATAATTTTACTTTGAGCAGTGAACATATTTTTTTTAATTTATATAATTTTGCTTTATTTTATTTTTATTCTATTTCAGCTGGTATTTTTCTATATCTTTCTTTCTTTATTGTATTTTATTTTATATTTCTGTTTTATAATTTTTTTAACCTATTTAATTTAATTTATTTTTTTCATTTCACTTAGTTTAACATTTTTTTTTTATTTAATTTCAAGTTATTAAATTTTTTCAGTTCATTTATTTCAATTTTTTATTGTAAAAATTTAATTAGTTATTCTGAATTATTTTATTTTATATTTCTGTATTCAAATTGTTTATTTTATTTTACGTTTATTTTGTTTTATTTTACTTAATTTTTTACATTAATTTATTTTAAATTTATTCATTTTTAGTTAATTGAATTTTATTAACTTAAATTTAATTTAATTTAATTTATTTTAACCTACTGTTGCACATCTTCACACAAACACTCTCTGCACTCTGCTACCTGTCGCTCCAATGCAACAACAAAATTTTAACCGTTAAATATTTTTCCGGCAAAAAAACAACCATCTATAGACAATTTAGCGTTTATGTTTATGTGTGTACGTTTGTATGTACGCATTCAGCTCACATCGCTGATTCATCGATTACCACACCACATACACATACATACACAAATCATTGTCATTAGCAGGTTATTATTTTCATTATGGCTTTTGTAATATTTTTTTAATGTTTTTATTAGCGGTTGAACGCTTACGGTCATAGCAGTTATGTTCGTATTTGCTCATATAGACATATAGGTATATATATATTTATTTTTATGACGAGTTCATACGATAGTTACGTGTATAGCCTCATTATATTTTACTTGCACAAAGTAATCTATAATATATATAGGCAAGTTACTTATTGCTTTTATTTATTTTTTTATTTAATTTAAATTGTTGATTTTTTTTTTAATTTTAATCTATTCTATTTTATTTTACTTTATTAATTTATTATTATTTTATAGAAAATTCCTGAAGTAAAAACTGTAAAAAAATTCGCTTTATTTCAGTTTTCAATTTAAGCAGGAAAAACTTATAGCATTTTCTTTGCATATTTCACTCGTAAAGTTTTCTCAGGATTTGTTGCAGGCACAATATATCTCACCCATTATACGCCTGCACATTTATCCCTTCATATTGTTATCACAAATTCAGTCTGTAAACACTGTTATAACTCTTAGCAACAACTAAACACCTGCAAACAGACGCAAGAGTCAAATTTCTTTCATTCCGCAAATCTGCTAACAAACTGCTCAGCACCATCAGCTGTCTTCAAATGTTATTACTACTTTGTTTTATTAATTCCGGGAAATGTGCCATAATAACTTTAGACTGACTTATCAGCAGCCGAGCTGAAAATGAAAAACAAAGACGGAATAAAAATTGGCTTAAAAATAACAAAAGAATATACTCGGATTGTTTGTTTACCTAACGCCATATGCGGCTTCACTCCAATCAACTTTATACATTTACACATATGTACGTATGTACATACAGTAGACAGCAAAAATTTGCATGTAAAAAATTAATGAGATTTTTTAGGGAGAAAAATGAAAAAAAAAATAATAAAAAAATTAAAAATAATAAAAACGTAAAAATAATAAAAAAGTAAAAATAATAAAAAAGTAAAAATAATAAAAAAGTAAAAATAATAAAAAAGTAAAAATAATAATAAAAAAAATAATAATAAAAAAGTAAAAATAATAAAAAAGTAAAAATAATAAAAAAGTAAAAATAAAAAAAGGAAAAATAATAAAAAAAGTAAAAATAATAAAAAAAAGTAAAAATAATAAAAAAAAAGTAAAAATAATAAAAAAAAAAGTAAAAATAATAAAACAAGTAAAAATAGTAAAAAAGTAAAAATAATAAAGTAAAAATAATAAAAAATGTAAAAATAATAATAAAAAAATATAAATAAATAAGAAAAATAAAATAAAAAAATATCTAATAAAGTTGATAAAATACAACATATTAATAAAACAAATAAACAAAATGAAAGTAAATAAAATAAACAGAAAAAAAAATAAAAATATAATAAGAAAATAGAAATTGGAATAAATAGCAATTCAAAACATAAATAGAATATAATTAAGTTCCTAATGCAATTAAACGATAGAAATAAAAAAATAAAAAAAAAACAAAAAAAAAATCAAAAAAGCTACAAAAAATAATAATAATAAAAAATAATAATAATCAAAAAATAATATTAATCAAAAAATAATATTAATCAAAAATAATAATAATCAAAAATAATAGTAAAAAAAAATAAAAAAAAAAATCCAAATAAAGAAAAAAAAATAAATAAATAAATATAAGAAAATTCAAATAAAAATATACATAGATACATAAATACAAAAAATTAATAAAACATAAATATTTATGAAAATAAAAGAAATAAATTAAAATAAAAAGATAAGTACAAAAAGAATACAAAAAAAATAAAATAAAATATAAATTTACATTAACGAAATAGATTGACCAATTTAAATATAATAAAATGCATAAATTAAATTAAATAAATTGATAATAAAAAATAAAAATAAATTAGTAATAAAAAATAAAAATGAATTAATAATAAAAAATAAAAGTAAATTAATGATAAAAAATAAACTAATAATAAAAAATAAAAATTAACTAATAATAAAAAATAAAAATAAATTAATAATAAAAAATAAAAATAAATTAATAATAAAAAATAAAAATAAATTAATTATAAAAAATAAAAGTAAATTAATAATAAAAAATTAAAAATTAAATAATTTAATAATAAAAAATAAAAATAAATTAATAATAAAAAATAAAAGTAAATTAATAATAAAAAATAAAAATAAATTAATAATAAAAAATGAAAATAAATTAATAATAATAAATAAAAATAAATTAATATATAAAATAAAATAATTTAATTATAAAAGAAAAAATAAATTAATAATAAAAAATAAAAAAAATTAATAATAATTAATAAAAATAAATTCATAAAAAAAAAAAATTAAAATAATAGTAAAAAATAATACAATACACAAAATAAATGTATAGAAATAGGTTTTAAAAAATAATAGTAAATAAATAGATAAACACAATAAAGAAACTAAAACAAAATTAACTAAATGAAACACAATTAAAAAAAATAAATGAAATATTATATAACAAGACAAAATAAAATAAAATATAATAAGAATAATATAATGTAATAGACAAAGTCTGTGGGGTAAATGTTTAATCACGTAAATTAATATGAAAATATTAATAGATATCTTTTAATTTTTCCATATACATTTTTATCTCGCAATTCCCTTATTTTTGTTTTCAATTCTTAATTTTCATTTCATTAGTTTTATTAATATTTTTTTCAATTTATCGGCAAATTTTTAATATTAACTAATTATTTAGTTTTTTTTTAACATATATTTTATATATTATTTAGTTTTCCTCTGATCTATTTAATGATCTGTATTTTTACAGATGAATTGTTAAATAGCTCTAAAATATTTTTATTATTTGAACATTTAAATTATTTTATTTTTATTTTTTTTTGTTTACATAAACGTAAATTTTACCTAATATATTATAGATTATTTGCTTTAAGGAATTTATGGCGATTAAATTTTTTATACATATATGTATTTTTTTTTTGTTTTTTGTATTCCTGAAAAGACTTATTCTAGTTTTCTTGATTTACATTCATTAGCCCTGACATATAGAAAATCTATCCATAATTCTATTGTACGAGCAATTTCTTCACCGGGAACGTGAAGTCTTCAAAAGATTGTATATTCAAACTGAATACCACACAAAA
Organism: Ceratitis rosa; assembly: GCA_037013455.1. Lineage (NCBI taxonomy): Eukaryota > Metazoa > Arthropoda > Insecta > Diptera > Tephritidae > Ceratitis > Ceratitis rosa. The sequence goes on along the minus strand of JAWMAG010000069.1, from coordinate 3,179,081 downwards.
ATAAATAAGTAAAATTAAAAAAATACATAAATAAAATAAAAAATAAAGAGATAAAATAACAAATTAAAGAACTAAACCAAAAATTAATAAAATGAAACTAAAAAAAAATAATAAAAAATCTAAGAAAAAAAATTAAAACACAAAATCAAACTTCAATTCACAAAGAAAATGTCGCAAATATTCTCATCAAAATAAAAATTATATCAAAATATGCCGTGTAATTTATTTTCTATGGCCGAGAACTCACTTCCATGCACTCTTTCAAATATGACTTTCTGCTACTATGTCAGCCCTAACGTCGACATAATTTTAAATTTTTGTCATTTATGGCTTTTACCTACATACATATTGCCACACAAAAAAAAAAATAATTTATTACACTGGTTCCACATGTTATTAATTGTGAAATTACAAACATGCATGCATACGTATTACAGCGATTTCCTCGCAAACGCCCATACGTTACTCATACGCACTGATGCCCCATTGCGATTTTATTGCACTTTCAAGCACGCGTGCCTCCCATATATACGTGTATGTACATATATATAAAGATATTTGCTGAAATATATTTTTCCACGTATTACTGTCGCCTCGTTTTACATTTCTGCGTAAAATGTGTGTATGTACTCGTATATATGTAATATATGACAGCAATTAATGCATTCAACGAATTATTCGCTTTTCTTGCGTTGCACTTTTCATTTTATTATAACATTTTCATTTGTTTTACATAAAGTTTTGAATTTTATTTTTTTATTTTTTATTTTTTGCATTTCACCCACATCGTCGCCATCATTTATCTTACTACTCGTTGCAAAGAATGCGGAATCATCCATTGCTTCTTATGCGCTCGTTTTGTTTATATTTCGCCACCATCGACTTGTGTACGCTGATCGCTCACGTCTACTTGCTGTCATCTCATCTGTGTTATATGTGCGTATTTATGTATGTACTTGCCAAGTGTTTATCGGTTGGCATTTGTTTATTTTCTCTATTTTTATTTCATTTCTTTATTTTCATTCTCGCTAAATTGTAAGGCAATAATAGTTGCTCTGCTGCCAAGTAGTTTTGCCATATTTATTGCTTTATCACTTTTGTTTATATTTCGATTTTATTGTGATTTCAGCGGTTTTATTTTTATTTCTTTTCTTTTTAATTTAACTTTATAATGCTTTTTTAATTTCATTATTACTTTGCAAATTTTTTTGTATTTTATTCTCTTATTTTAATTTCTCTTGTTTCATATTATTTTATTTTTTATTTTACTTGTTCATATTTTTATTAAAATAATTTCTTTTTCTCCTTTAATTTAATTTTTTTTTTTGACTTTAGGTAATTTATATTTTTATAATTTCAGTTTATTAATTGTAATTGATTTATTATTATTAATCTCTTTGATTTTAGATTACTTTAGTATTTTCATTTTTTTTTAATTTATAATTTTTTTTTGCAATTTATCTAATGTTTTTATTCTTTTTTTTTAATTTTTTTTTAAATTTATTTAATGTTTTCTATTATTTGTTTATTTTTTTTTTGGCATTTAATGTTTTTTCTTTTTTTAATTTTATTTTGTTACAACTTACTGTGTTTTATATAATTTTTTTTTTCAAACTAATTTGTTTTAAATCTTATTTTCTTTTATTCTATTTCACACGTTTACTTGCTTACAGTATACAATTTTCTTGTTTTAATTTTTTTTCTTTCGGCGCCAGTTTTCTCATTTTACACATTCTTTCGGTTTAACTCATGTGTAGTTTGCCCCGTTTGATATAGGTGAATTTACAAATAATTCGATTAAAATCTCATCGTAATCGTTTATATTTAGCTTTACGTCTTACATTGGTAATGCGGCGTGGAATTTTTTCAGCTTAATTGTAAAATAATATGTTTGATGAGTGAAAATTAGCTGAAAAAAATATATTTTCTGCTGATATAAACATTTTTTTTCTTCTCCTTGAGTAATTAAATAATGAATCATAGCGCTAATAGTGAATTTCACATTATATATTTCAAATGCTTTAGTTGGTGCTGCTAATGTACGTAACTTTCGGTTGAAAACCCGTGTTGGGGGATTTAAAACTCAATTAATATGGAAAATTATTTATTGATTTTTTTTATTTTAAACAAAGGTTAGTATAAAAACAATAAAAAAATGAAATGTTAAAACTAAAATTTAATTAAACAAATTAAAAACGAAGTTTTGAAAAATAAGGAAAAATAAAAATTATTACGAAAAAATTAATTTTAATACGAAAAAATTGATTTTAATACGAAAAAATTGATTTTAATACGAAAAAACTAATTTTAATACGAAAAAATTAATTTTAATACGAAAAAAATTAAAAAAAAAATAAAATTAAATAAATAAACGAAAGAAAGTAAAATAAACTAATATAAACTAAAATAAAGTAAATGTAATAAAGTAAAATGAAATAAAGTAAAATAAAATAAAATAAAATAAAATAAAATAAAATAAAATAAAATAAAATAAAAAAAATAAAATAAATAAAATAAAATAAAACAAATTAAAATAAAATAAAATAAAATAAAATAAAATAAAATAAAATAAAATAAAATAAAATAAAATAAAATAAAATAAAATAAAATAAAATAAAATAAAATAAAATAAAATAAAATAAAATAAAATAAAATAAAATAAAATAAAATAAAATAAAATAAAATAAAATAAAATAAAATAAAATAAAATAAAATAAAATAAAATAAAATAAAATAAAATAAAATAAAATAAAATAAAATAAAATAAAATAAAATAAAATAAAATAAAATAAAATAAAATAAAATAAAATTAAATAAAATAAAATAAAATAAAATAAAATAAAATAAAATAAAATAAAATAAAATAAAATAAAATAAAATAAAATAAAATAAAATAAAATAAAATAAAATAAAATAAAATAAAATAAAATAAAATAAAATAAAATAAAATAAAACAAAATAAAATAAAATAAAATAAAATAAAATAAAATAAAATAAAATAAAATAAAATAAAATAAAATAAAATAAAATAAAATAAAATAAAATAAAATAAAATAAAATAAAATAAAATAAAATAAAATAAAATAAAATAAAATAAAATAAAATAAAATAAAATAAAATAAAATACAATAAAATAAAATAAAATAAAATAAAGCAAAATAAAATAAAATAAAATAAAATAAAGCAAAATAAAATAAAATAAATTAAAAAAAATAAACAAAATAAAATAAAATAAAATAAAATAAAATAAAATAAAATAAAATTAAATAAAATTAAAATAAAAAAAATAAAATAAAATAAAATAAAATAAAATAAAATAAATAAAAATAAAATAAAATAAAACAAAATAAAATAAAATAAAATAAAATAAAATTAAATAAAATAAAATAAATAAATAAAAGAAAAAAAATAAGTAAAATAAAATGAATAAAATAAATAAAATAAATAAAATAAAGAAAATAAAGAAAAAAAATAAGTAAAATAAAATAAAGAAATAAATAAAATAAAAATAAAAAAAATAAAAATATAGTAATAAAATTTAAGAAAAAGGGTTAAAAATTAAAAATAAATATATTTATTCAATAATTTACCGCCGTATATATCGTTTATCAGCATGCAAACATATCAGAAATATGCAAGTAAATAAACCCTCGAATGAATAATTATATATCAATATAGGCACCACCCAAAAGATTCATAAAAACTTGTGTAAATAAGCCGGTAAAAGGCTGTAGGTAATTTCAATAAAACCTATAAATATGCATGACTGCAAAAAAAGTGCATAAATTGTACAACAAATAAACAATGAAATGCAAAGTAGAAAAACAAAAAAGAGAAAAATAAATGGCAGCTCAAAAAGCTTGAGCATCAAAAGTACTGTTTTTCCTGCCACATACAGCCATGCATTTCTCATATATATAGCACTTTGGCATTGAAAGGACCTCCAACTGAGTGCTCCGCCCCTACACTACAGTTGTACTATATGCATTTGTAAATCAACAGGGTGCCAATCAATTTGTACAAGTCGCTCTCTCTCTCATCTCTTTTTTCACATTTTCATTAATATTTTTTTATTTTTATTTTCACTTGCTTTCGTTAAAAGATTACTACTTGCTTGCAGAGCAATAAGTTTGAGTGATTGGTTAGTTAATGCAAAAGCAGGACAAAGAGAGAGAGTGAGAGTGAGTAAGGATAATTGTATGAAAAAAAACTCTTAATAAAAGCTAATAAATTAAGTAAATTCATTCCATGGAAAGCTGAATGCCAACATGAAGCAATGATTGAATAGCTGAACCTGAAGGCGTTTAATTATTATAAGTTCAAAAGGAAAATGGTAAACTCTCTCTTGGTCTTGGCTTAACTGAGCATATCTTTTATTTTTTTTTTTCATTCAGTACACCCGCAGCAGGCACTAAGTAACTATTATAAGTTATTTTAAGAAAGAAAATTGCAGCTCCAGCACAAGTTATTAATTGGAGCTTCTAAAAGCATTTGAATGAAAGTACGGTGGAGTGAAAAAGTCATCTGTAATTTTTTACACTGTCAAACCATAATTTTTTCTGGTAGAATATATTCAGTTTGGTGCTAGTAATATTTTATTCAGGCTGAAAATTCTGTAATAGATCAACTATGAGCTTGCACTTCGTTTACGTTGCCTACATTTAGGCTGTCAATGCAAAATCTATCATAGTCACAAACCTTCCAAAGTAGATCGACAGACGATTTTCTAAAAAACAAAGATAACAATAATACAATTTGGACATTAAATGAACGGTTGGTTATCCGAGTTGCCCGATGTTGGGGAAACAATTTGAAGGTCTAACCTAACTAATTTCCAACCAAGTTTCCTAGGTTGATTAAATAAATTTTTCAGATATTTATAAAAATCAAATGTATAAAATAGCTTATTTTCGTACTCAAGAAGAATAAAAATGTACTTTTCGATAAAAGAAAACTAGCAGGAGTCTTTGAAAATTCACTAAAAATGCTCATCTTCGTTTATTAAACCCCATTTTTATCGTTGCGCCTAAATGTAGGCAATGCTTTTGTTTTCTAACATCATATTTTCTTTCTTTATTTTATTTTATTTGTGTTTATTTTTTATTTTTTATTATATTCTCATTATTTTGTGAAATTGTTTTTTTTATTGTTTTTTTATTTTTTGATTAAATTTTTTTTTGAATCCAACTTTAATAATTTTTTATAAATTCATTTTATTTTTACTTTTTTAAATAATTCTTATTTAATTTTTATTATCTCTTTTTACATTGTTTGTTCTATTTGTTTCTTATTATATTTTTAAATACATTTTTTTATATATAATATTATATGTTATATGTTTTTAATTTGTTTTATCTAATTGTTATTACTCAGACAAATTACGATTTTATATATTTATTTATTTATTGCTGAAAATTCATACATATACTCGTATTGGCATACAATTCTCTTATCTCCACACAACATCCATTTATCATTTTTTTATTAGTCATAACAACCGAAATACAATAAATATTCTCTCAGCTTTATTGCAAAGCTTCGCATATTTTGTTTATTAAACAAATTTTAATCAAACGAACTCGCACTTTAGCCAACAAATAACAAATAAGTGCGAAAACACTCACATATGTACAATACATAAATCTATCTTTATACATACTTACCTACCGTCAGTCATGTTCATATGCCAACAGTTGACATTTAGCTTAAACTCTATGCGGTTTCCAGCGAAAAAGCTCATCGATTAGGTGCATATCTAAGCAGTAAGTGTGTGCGTTAAGCCCTCGCGGCCTTCCTTTGAAGGCGTCAATGTACTCGGTGCGAATAAATAACTACTTAAATTTTCATATATGTGTCAGCCTATTTATTTGTGTTTAACATTGAAAAAAAAAAAAAAAATTCGTGCGATAAACAACAAATTGTAGTTGTTGATAAGTGAGTAATTTGAGCCGGCGAATTCATTCCCAACAAACTATTTACAATAAATGAACTTGAACTTCATATTTAGGCCAAGTTTATGGCAATGTTTTTGAAATTTATAGTAAAAATTTATGGTGCAATACCCACTTACGTGTCCCTTAAGTGATAAGAGTTGCTAACAAATATTACCAGCTGATAAGCAAAATTGCTGATATGAGCATAATTTATGTTGCTCTAACATATGTTTACATTTTCGCTCAAGTAAACATGAGATATACATACATAATGTGCGTGCATAAATATTACTTGAAATGTAATCTCATGGTAAAATATTTAACGATAACATATAAAACGTTTAATCGATAAATCGAAAGATAAATTTTAGTAAAATTAAAAAAAATATATGTTTAAGGGCAGAAAAAAATATATACAAAAAACCAAGAAAAATTAATAAAAATAAAAAAGAATTTAACTATAACAATTAATTTAAAAAATTTAAAAAAATAATAAAAATTAAAATATGATATTATATGAGTATAGCAAAATAAAAACAAATAGAAAGAATGAAAATAAACTTAAAATAAAAATATAATGATTTAAAAGATTGAAAAAATATAATAAATGAAAAAATATATAAAAGTTAAATTAAATTAAATAATGAATAATTTAAAAAATTATATAAAAATATAACTGTTTAATAGATGAAAAAATAAAAATTAATAAAAAAAAATATTGTGAAAAATATCTAAAAAATAAAATAAAAAATAAAAAAAAAAATAAAAATAAAAATAAAAAAAAAAAAATAAAAATAAATATAAAAAAAAAAATAAAATAAAAAATAAAAATAAAAATATAAAATAAAAATAAAATAATATAGATGAAAATGAAATAATATTTAAATTAACATAATATAAAAAATGATTTAAAACAAAAAAAGGAAACCCAAGAAAAATACCACAAAATGAATTATGATTTCAATCAAAAAATAAGCATAGTTTTTCTGTAGAAATAAAAATAAAATAAATGTAAAAAAAAAACAACAAAGGAATAAAAATATATAAAATAAAATATAATGAATGAATTAAATTAAAAAATTTTAATAAAATAAGAAAAATAAAAATAAAATAAAATACAAAAATTAAATAAAAATCAAAGGAATTTATACGAAATGATGTAAAACAAAAAAACCAATAAAGGAAAATGAAATAACATAAATGCAAAAAATTATATAAAATAAAATTACATAGTACAAAGATAATTTAATAAAATTAAATAATAAAAATTATAAATTACATTAAAATTAAAAATTATTAAAATCTTAAAGTAATAAATATACGTATAGTACAATAAAATGTTTAATAAAAAAATTGATTATTGAAAACATTAAATAAATAAAAAAAATAAAAAAGTTAAAACAAAATAAAGTGAAATAAAAATAATACAAAAATAAATAATTAAATTAAAGACATCAATAAATTACAACAAATAAAATAAAGTAAAAACAAGAATGAAATAAAATAAAAATTAAATTAAATAAAAAATAAATTATGTAAAATAGAATAAAAATTAATTAAAAATTAGAATAAAATAAAATAAAAAATAAAAGAAAATTAAATAAAAATTAAAGAAAATAAATGAAAATAATACAAAAGAATTAATTAAAAAATAATAATTAAATTAAAAAATTAATTAAATCTAAAATAGAAAAAAAAACAAGTTAAAAGAAGAAAAAAGTATAAAAATTAAATTTTATTGAATTAAAAGAAAATAAAAGAAAGTATAAAATTAAAAATATATTCAAATTAAAAGAAGAAAAAATTAAAAATATATTCAAATTAAAAGAAGATAAAATTAAAAGAAGAAAAAAATAAAAGAAGAAAAAAGTAAAAGAAGAAAAAAGTAAAAGAAGAAAAAATTAAAAGAAGAAAAAATTAAAAGAAGAAAAAATTAAAAGAAGAAAAAATTAAAAGAAGAAAAAATTAAAAGAAGAAAACATTAAAAGAAGAAAAAATTAAAAGAAGAAGAAAAAATAAAAACTAAAAAAAGAAGAAAAAATAAAAATAAAAAAAAGAGACAATAAAAATTAAATAAAAGAGACAATAAAAATTAAAAAAAGAGAAAATAAAATTTAAAAAAAGAAGAAAAAATAAAAATTAAGAAAAGAAGAAAAGATAAAATTTAAAAGAAGAATATCAAAAAATCAAAAGAAGAAAAAATTAAAAGAAGAAAAAAAAATTAAGTTTATTGAATTAAAAGAAAATAAAGGAAGATATAATAAAGAAAAAATATTAAAAAATTTATAAAATCCAAATAAAAAAAATATCGATGTATCGATAACTTCCCATCAAGACATAGTAGTCGCTAACATCGACTTCAGTATGATGTTATTTTCATATCTATCGCACCACACTGTTGTTATTACATACTCGTACTTACATTATTTTTTTATCTCTACTGCAGTGCTGTAAAATTATTTATGGTCACACACATGCTTGGCTGTTGTTGTTGCTGTTGTTTTTTTTCCATGTGACAAAGTCATAATAATTGCTAACTTGACGTACGCTGCTGGTCTTTGTTCAAGATATCGTTGTTCAATAAATTACTAAGAAAAAAGAATACTTTAATTATAACACTTTGTGCACTCAGAGTTGTGTTTTGTTTTAATTTATTTATACATGCATATGTATATGCCCATAATATATCATAACGACGAGCGACGAAACGATTTTAATCGTTGCTGTCGATTTTCTGATAAGCCGAATAATCACAGTGTAAAATTGCTAGCCCAAGGGTTATTTATAAAAAAAAAAACATTTGTTATTTAATTCTTTTATTATTAATTTTTTCTATTACTTTTTTTATTTTTAATTTTTTCTTTCGTTTTCATGTTTTGTATATTTATCATTATTATAGCCATAATGTTTTCTCATTTGTTGGTTTCATATTTTCATTATTTTTGTTTTTTTTGGTACATTTCACTGCTCTAAGCCATTTCGGCGTCGGCTGATAATAATGCATAGCTGCTGATAAGATTGGCTATGGCGTGCTATATCTTTTGTTTTACTTTTCAATTTTTTTTTTTATTGTTTGCCTTTGTTTTCAAAGCACACAACGCTCATACGGTTGTGTGTCGCTAATAGCTTTGTACTAACATTCTGTTAATTTATATTTCTAGATAGCAAGTAAAACTGTGCGATAATAATTTATTTTAGCTATTTTATTTTCTAGGAAATTTAGGCTTGAATTCTGTGTATTAGTTAGTAATTATAAAATTATTATTTTTTTATTTTAAAAAATTAGTATCTACATTTCACTTGTACCAGATTGCAAAAGCAGATTTCTGCTTTGAAAACACCATGCGCTTTATACCTTTTAGAGAATTTCTTATAGCTTAACAATATTTTTATATTTTTTTATTTTTTTTATATTTTTTTTATTTTTTTTTTATTTTTTTTATATTATATTATATATAAAAATTTTTTTTATATATTTTTTTATATTTTTTTATATTTTTTTCTTATATTTTTTATATTTTTTATATTTTTTTATATTTTTTTTATATTTTTTTTTACATTTTTTTATATTTTTTTATATTTTTTTTTTTATTTTTTTTATTTTTTTTATTTTTTTTATTTTTTATTTTATATATTTTTATTTCTTTATTTATTTTTTTTTCTTTTATTTTTTTGATTATTTTATTTTTATTTTATTTATTTTTTTATTGCTTCTTGCTTCTTGCTTACCCACAATTATTTGATTCACCATTTTTCTTCCAACAGTTCTCTAAAAGCGCGATTTTTGTATGTATGTTTGGCGATATGGTACGAGTAAGTGGTTCTGCTTTCGCCCCATTTTTCTCGCTATCGCTAAATTTCACTACATCAGTTAGCGTTTGGTTCGGTTTTATGCGCTTTTATCATGTTTTTATTTCATTTAATTTATTATTTACTTTTCTTTGTATGAACCTGTGTATGTGTGCGGATGTGCAAGTATTTTTTTATTTTTTTTTTGCATTAAATTCTTTATAAGCAAAATTTCTTTGCCTGATTTTTTTGTGTTTTTTTCTTTCCCTGATTTTGCAAGTTCGATTATCGGGCGAGAGCGAGTCGCCGCCGCCGCCGCCTGCCTATCGGAATGTTTTGTATATAATTTTTGCCAATACCCAATTCATTCCGTAAACTATATTGACACGCAACGGATCGTTTTGTTTCGCACAAAGCTGCTCTGTGATATACAATATTCTAAAAACAATTTTGTTTTGTTCTGTGCGCTGTCGCGGGCGCTCGTGCGGCGGCTGATTGCTCGTTTTGGGTGCGCGTTGAAATTTAGTTGCTGAAAAGAAGATATAAAAATAATTGAAAAGAGGTTTTCAGTAAATTGAATTTGCAAATTTTTGTGTCGTGATATTGGTTTTTTTTTACAATTTTTTACATGTGTTTTGTGTAATTTTTTTAACGGGTTTTTATTACATTTACACGCAGTGGGCATAAAAACAAGTGATTTTGAATAATCTAATTTTCATTTTTCCCCGCAAAAGCCATTAAATATTGTAAAAATTCATGTAAGAAGTATAAAATTTGTGACTACATATAGAAAATATTCATAATAAAATTTTATATTAGTTTTTGAAAGAAAAAAAAATAATAATTAGCTTCTGTTGAATTTTAAAACCAAAAACTAGAATAGTAAAGTATCAAAAGTGCTGATTTAAAGACCTGTTGTGAAGCGCGCAAGAGTTGACACTAAAGGAAAAGGTTTCCTAGTTGTGAAAAATAAAAAAAAATGTTATAAAAATTTCAACAGAGTTAAAAAAAAATATAAATAAAAAATCACCATAATTTTCTTGAATTGGTAAAAAAATATCCGAAAATAATTCTTTTAAACAAAAAACTTTCATAAATATTTCTTATTAAGGAACTGACACATGCGAATTTCTGATTTTAAAATATTTAGCCATTTCGTCACAATCTGTTCGTAAACCCCTTTCTGAACAATAACCGCAATTTATGTGCCGATCAAAAATTCAGCAAAAAGGAAGTGTTGGCGTTGTGGTTTGGGCTTTTCTTTATTCTGATATAAATTTCTTTGCTTTGTGATTGTTGGGAATTTCTCTTGACAACATTTTTTCAACAAAACCAATAAAAATTATTTTAAGCTCAATATGACGTAAGCTCGCGGTTGCTAAAATCGAAAAGGATCGAATTATGAAACGGGCTCGAACTCTAAAATATTACTTATACAAATTTAGAACGATGTAGGTCTTTTAAAGCTTCATACAACATCGCACAGTAAACAATAACGAGGACTTTCGAAAGGAGTAAAGCAACCCTTAAGCCCTTAAATGTTATGCGAACTAAACGGTGCAGTGAAGTGCGTTACAAAAACTCGAACTAAAAATATTTTGCCAAAATTACCGTTTTGAATTAAAATATATTGTATATAAAACATTTTCTAGTATCGAAAATTTCTGTATTTTTGAAATTTTTGCATGAAAATTTAGGTTAAAAGCATTTTTAAATTTTCTGCTTACTATATACCCTTCCTCCATAGCATTCAGTGCTTTCGGCATTCACTAACAGCAACATAAAGTTACTCAAAATTTCCATTGAAAATTCGAGAATTTTGCACACAAATACATATATACATATCTAGGTATGCGCATGCAAAACAAACATTTGCAATGTTTACATAAAAAATACATTTAAAATTTTGCCATTTCAATTTGAGGCTTTTTTATTGAGCAATTTGTGTTCATGGGGGAAAAGCAACAAATAACGGTAATAGCAAGTGCTTAAATTTGGTATGTAGGGTAACGACAAAAACGGAAATGAAAATAATTTACATTTGCATTGGCTAGCTGACAAGTGAGTCGTGGGATATACATACATACATACATACATACATATGTACCTATATTCCGAAATATACATATGTATATGCAAAGATGAATGAAAGCTGCTAGTAGCTCATCCCTTAATGCTTTCGGAAGCTGGAAGCAGCACACAAGGCAATTTTCATCTGCTAAAAAGCAGACATAACAATTGTAATGAATTTTTAAAGCAAATTAAAATGGCAGGGTTTTCAAATTCAATGTTCTTGGTCTTTTTTGCTTTTGCTGATCTATCGGCATGTGCAAATTGGCCTTGAAATGAGAGGGTTATGCTATCTATCAGCTAGCTTTGCAAATGGAAAACGTAATTTTTTTTTGGGTCAGCGGCATTGACATACTTGAACATTTCAACTTTTGAGAAATTATTTCAAACATTTTCTAATATTTTGAAAAATAAATTTAAAATCTTTATTTGAAATTAAAATATAAAAACCCTAGATTAAAAAATGGAAAATAAATAATTAAAAATGAAAAAAGGAGAAAAATGAAAGAAAATTAAATTAATAGATAAGAAATGAAAATAAAATAAATGAAAAATTAATAAAAGGAATGAAAAATTAATAAAATTAATGGAAAATAAAATAAATGAAAAATGAATAAAATAAATGTAACATTAATAAAACAAATGAAAAATAAAATAAATGAAAAAGTAATAAAATAAATGAAAAAGTAATAAAATAAATGAAAAATTAATAAAATAAATGAAAAATTAATAAAATAAATGAAAAATTAATAAAATAAATGAAAAATTAATAAACTAAATGAAAAATAAATAAAATAAATGAAAAATAAAATAAATGAAAAATGAATAAAATAAATAAAACAAATGAAAAATAAAATAAATGAAAAATGAATAAAAGAAATGGAAAATTAATAAAATGAATGAAAAATTAGAAAAACAAATGAAAAATAAAATAAATGAAAAATGAATAAAAGAAATGGAAAATTAATAAAGCAAATGAAAAATATAAAATAAATAAACAAATTAAACAAATGAAAAAGGAGGTAAAAGGTAAATAAATTAAAAAATAATGAAAAACTAAAGGTTAAAAAAACTAAAAATAAAAATAAAATAAAAAAATGAAATAACGAAATTTAGGTAAAAGGAAAAATAAATATAAATATAAATATGATAAAAAATTAACTTATATATATTAATTAAAGAAAAAAACTTAAATAAATACATTAAAAAATAAATAAAAAAATAAAAAATAAAAATAATTAGAATTAAAGTAAATTAAAAGAAAAAAATTTAAGCAAATTAAATTAATTTAATTAATTAATAAGAAAATTAGCAGTATTAAAAGGTACATGATATATGAAGATATGAAACGGATAACTAAAGTAATATAAAAAACAAATTAAACTAAATTAATATAAACCAATTTAACTAATGCAAACTAAACTAAATAAATAAAATAAAGTAAATAAAACTAAAAAAAAAATTGTTTAAAAGTTAAATAAACTGAAAATATGAACAAAATAAGATTAGCTAAAGAAATAAGTTAAAATGCATTAAATTAAGCTATAAAAAAATTAAAAAAAAATTGAATAATTATAATTAAATATAATTAATTAAAATAGAAAAAATTGAATTAATGAAAAAAATAAATAAATTTAATTAATTAAAATATAAGAAGTAAATAGATTTAGTTAATTAAAATAGAAAACCTAAATGAATTTAATTAATTAAAATAGGTAAAAATAAATTTAATTAATTAAAATAGGAAAAAATAAATTTAATTAATTAAAATAGAAGAAGTAAATAAATTTAGTTAATTAAAAAAGAAAAAATTAACAAGTTTAATTAATTAAAATAGAAAAAATAAATAATTTAATTAATTAAAATATAAAATTCTTTTATAAATTTAATTAATCAAAATAGAAAAAATAAATAAATTTAATTAATTAAAATAGAACAAGTAAACAGATTTAGTTAATTAAAATAGAAAAAATTAACAAGTTTAATAAATTAAAATAAAAAAAATAAATAATTTAACTAATTAAAATAGAAAAAGTAAAAGAATTTATTTAATTAAAATAGGAAAATAAAGAAAAAATAAAATGAAATATAAAGAAAATAGAAAAAATTAGACTGCTAAATGAAATTAAATAGAACAAAATAAAAATAAAATAATGAAAAATAAAGTAATAAAATAATAAAAAATAAGGTAAGAAAAAAAAATAAAGAAAGAAAAATGAAAAGCAAAGTAAGAAAATAATAAAAAGTAAAGTAATAAAATAATAAAAAATAAAATGGTAAAAATAAATTAATAAAAAAATAATACATATAAAATAAAATTCTTGAACTTAACAGCATCCTATCTGTACCCAAAAAATAGATTATTATCCAATATGTTATAAAATTTGTATTTCAAAAGTTCGAAAAATAAACATTTCTTATGGGAAACCCCACTGCCTGGAAACTCCAAATCATGCCAAAACTTTTTGAACAACTACCTTCAATGCACTTAAGTACTTAAGTGCAGTCAACTGTTTTCATATACAAATATTGCATTTAAAAATCTCTTCGCATAGTATACCATACTCATTAAAGTTGTCTAACCGCGAGCGAGGGGCTAAAAGCAAAATAAATGTTGCCACCTTTTAACTGCTCGAAGTAATCCTAACATAGTTTCTTATGGTATAACTAAAAACTTTAAAGCAACTTTGTCACATTTATACTCTATTTTACCGTTATACTAAAAGTTTCACAAGTCCCCCATAAGTATTTTAAACTGCTACAAAATTTCTTTCCACAAGCACTCACTACTTGACTTGTTTGCTTGGTAACCTTTAAACTTTCCTCTTCTAATATTATTTTAATTCAATTTCGAAAAATTTGTTGCCGATTGTTGCAACGCTCCAATGGCACAGCACAACGCAGCATCCTTGGCAGCGAAATTGCTTACAAAATCAAGCGGAAGGAAGCAGCAACAGCAGCAGCAGCATACAGACATAAATACTCTTTTGTATTGAAATGAGATATACACTCCGGGTAGTACTTTGCCACAGCAATTTGGCGAGCATTAAGGGAATATATGTATGTATGTATGCACGAGGAAAGGTCTGTTGTTGCCACAGCACGCCATAGTATAGTAACACACTTCTTTTATGTAAATTCTTTTACTACACACATACACACATGCGATTGCTTGTATTCCTAAATCTTTTATAGTTTTCTCTTGCTCTTGCTTGACTCAACAATTGCGCGGAGACACTGTGTCACCTGGCTAAATGCCAAAACTTGCCGATTCTGCTTTTACATTCACTGAATTTGTGGTAAATTTGCAGCGAAAGTTGTACTCATAAGATATACTGTTTGAACAACAGCTCAGGGGAAGTGCAATACAATCGAGTGCATTGCTGTAGAAGGATGTGGAAAATTTCAATAATAGCAAGTCATTAGAAACCCTGTTGGGTATGTTAGTACTGCTTTTTGGATGTAAATATTCATACAGCTTAAGATTTGACCTCGGCTAGTGATTACGTATAAGCAATCAGATATTAAGAGGGTTTTTCCAATTACTAATTCTCTAAAGACTTATATAAATTTAAACTGAATTAAGTAAAATTAAATAAATAAAATCTGGTATATAAAACTAAATAACGTATAAAATAAAGTACCCTAAAAAATAAAAATTAAATGAAAATGAAAATAAAAGAAATAAATAAAAAATAAAAAAAATAAAAAATTTAACGTAAAATAAAGAAAAATAAGTAAAACAAAATATTAAATTAAAAAACTAAAGAAAAAAGAAATGAAATAAAAGTATATATAATTTCACATAAAAAAACTAAATAAAATAAATAAAGAAAATATATAAAATAATACAGAAAATAATAAAAAAGAAATAATTTAAAATAAAATAAACTAAAATTACATATACACATATTTTAAAACAAAATAAAAAAAATAAAAAAAAAAAACGTAAAAAAAACTAAAAAAAAAACTTAAAAAAGAACATAAAAAAGCTTAAAAAAATCTTAAAAATGAATTAAATAAATAATTATATAAATATTTATAAATATATTTATATTTATAAATATAAATATTTATTAAAAATAAATAAAACAATTTAAAATTAAATAATATTAACCAAAAATAAATTATTAAAATAAAAATGAAATAAATTTAATTAAAACAAAATAAAAAATTAAGCAAATCTACTAAAGTAAAAATAAATAAATTAAAAATAAAATAATTAAAAGAAAATAAAATGAGTACAATAGTTTAAAATTACAAAAAAAATTCACCAAAATAGAAATTAAGAAAAAAATAAAATTAAAATAAATTTAATTAAAACAAAATAAAATAAACTAACAATAAATAACATATATTTAAATTAAATAATATTAATTAAAATTAATTAAAATTAAATAATTTAAATGCAATTGAAAAATAATAAAATTAATTAAAATTAAATAAAAAAAATTAAAAATAAATAAATTAATTAAAAGTTCATGAAGTAAATTAAAATTAAATAAAAGAAAATAAAACATAAATAACGAAAAGAAGTAAGAAAAAATTAAAATAAATGAATTAACTTAGAAAATAATAATTGAAATTAAATGATATAATTAAATTAATTAAAATAAAATAAAACTAGACAATACGAAATAAAAAATTAATAAAATAACAAAACCAATAAAATGAAACAATATAGGTACAATAGTTATATAAGTTCTATCGGCAAACAGTACATACCATAAATACTGTTTATTACCTTTCCATAATATTTTATAACATTCAATATTCATACGTTGGTAGCTACTTTCCACTTGGTGTATTTCTTCCTTTTTGTTTAAATTTTCATATCTGCACAAAAAGATCTAGTGATGTTCTAATGAATGACTCATAATTCATATTTTCACTGTGGACCGCCAATATCAAACAAACAAATAACACTTAGTAATTGATTGAAAACAACAACAACATTTTTATCGCTCCCAAACATTTATACAAATGTATTTTCAATTAACACAAACACTGACGTGTACATTTAAAGGTAGATGTGCATATAATATATATTTTATGTGAATATACATAAGTGTGCATATGGAATATTGTTTGCCACAATGTTGTTGCTGTTGTTGTTGTTAGTCAAAAGCAGAAAAAAATGCAAACTCTTATTTACTTTTGAGTACATTTCAGCGCGCGTGTGTGTGTGTGTACTTCTTCGTAATTTTCTGCGTTTCGGCCAAACCTTTATTGTTGTTGTTTTTTTTAATGATTTTTCCCGATATTCCATTAATTTAGGCGATTACCCGATTTTTGCTGCGCATTTTAGTTAATTGCGTATGATTTTCATTAAATTTCATCTTTTTTTTTGCTTTTCCATTCTGGTTTTCCCCTCAATTAATTAACGTTATTTTATTTATTTGTTCATATTAAATTTTTTTTGAGCTGCTAAGCAAGTGAAAATAATTGCTAAAGCAGCAAAAAAAAGTGGGATTGCTGACAGACATGAATAATTTGAGTGTGCTGGGGGCAAAAAAGAGCTACGAATGTAAATAAAATAATTAAATATGTAAATAAAAAAAATTTAAATAAAATACACTTACTAAAAATAAACTAAAATAAGTATAAAATTAAATAAATGGAAAAAATAAAATGAGCAATATAAATTAATTTAATAACAATAAAAAATAAAATAAAAAAATCAAACTGAAATAAAAAAATAAAAATAAAATAAAAAATAAAATGAATGAAGATGTAAAGTAAGAAAAATGAAAAAGTTAAAAAAATAATAAGAAAAAGTAAAATAAAAAGAATCAAAAATAAAAGGAAAAACATAGATTAAGTATATACATAAAAAAAATAAAAAATAAAAGTTAAAAACATAAAGAAATGAAACAAACAAAGTGAAATAAACAAAGAAATAAAAATAGTAAGTAAAAGGTAAATTCAAATTAATAAAAAGTACGAAAAGTAAGAGAAATAACAAAAACTAAATCGAGACATAATTAAACCAAATTTATATTTAAATAAAAAAGGTGATTTAAATAAAATAAAATAAATTAAAGTGACATTAAATATAAAAAAAATTAAAATAAAATAAAAAATGGAAATTAAATAAAAAATTTAAATAAAAAAAAATAAAATAAAAAAAGTAAAATAAAAAAAAAAAAAAAATAAAATAAAAAAAATAAAAAAAATAAAATAAAAAAAAATAAAAAAAATAAAATAAAATAAAATAAGAAAAAAATTAAAATAAAATAGAAAAAAATTAAAATAAAATAAAAAAAAATAAAATAAGAAAAAAATTAAAATAAAATAGAAAAAATTAAAATAAAATAGAAAAAATTAAAATAAAATAGAAAAAATTAAAAAAAAAATAAAAAAATAAAGTCAAAAAAAAAATTAAAATAAAACAAAAAATTAAAATAAAATAATAAAAATAAAAAAATTATAATTAAATAAAAAAACGAAAATAAAATAAAAGAATTAAAAAAAATAAATTAAAATAAAATAAAAGAATTAAAAAAAAATAAATTAAAATAAAATGAAAGAATTAAAAAAAATAAATTAAAATAAAATAAAAAAATTAAAATAAAATAGAAAAAAAATTAAAATAAAATAAAAAAATTAAAATAAAATAAAAAAATTAAAATAAAATAAAAAAATTAAAATAAATTAAAAAAATTAAAATAAAATAAAAAAATTAAAATGAAATAATAAAAAATTAAATATAAATAAAAAAAAATTAAAATAAAATAAAAAAATTAAAATAAAATAAAAAAATTAAAACAAAATAAAAAAATAAAAATAAAAAAATTATAATTAAATAAAAAAACGAAAATAAAATAAAAAAGTTAAAAAATAAATAAATTAAAATAGAACAAAAGAAATAAATAAAATAGAAAAAAAATTAAAACAAAATAGAAAGAAATTAAAATGAAAAAATTAAAATAAAATAATAAAATTAAAATAAAAATATAATAAAAATAAATATATAAAACTAAATGAAAGAAATAAGCAAAATAAATAAAGAAGAAAAATAAAATTAAATTAATTAAATTAAATTATTGTAAATAAAAAATAAATAAATATATAATAATAAAATAAATATATGTAAAATAAATGTAAATATAAATAAATAATAATAAAACAAAATGAAATAAAAATAAAACAAAAAATAAAATTAAATTAGGAATGTAAGGTAAAATAAATAAATCTAAATTAAGAAAATAATTGAAAAAGGTTTACATAAAACAGGTCCAGAAAAAGCTCAGAAGTCAATATAATTTGAATTTTTTGTGAACGCTGAACTTTAACCGAGCAAGTTGAACTTTAGCAACGCCGAGTCCCTGCGCTGAACGCTAAAATATGGAAGAAAGGTACAAGCATGCAAATATAATTTGTATAATTGACCGTTATTAGAGACATTAACAACTATCATTAGAAACAGCCCTATGCCATTCATAATGATTTCGAATCTAATTACGGTCAGCAACATCACAACGCAGCTCGTTTACTACATATTTATATGGTATATACAGATGTGCAACAATTTCACTGACGTCAGTTATCACGTCGCTACATCACTGGAGTACTGGAGGTGGCAAATGAAAGACAATTGTAGTTAACGGCAATTGAGAATAAAATAAAAAATAACATTTATTCATAGCATTTATGCATAAACATGTGCATAATAACATAAATAAGTGTATATGGGAACATGTGTATGTACATATGTATGTATGTTTCTATACATCAATCAATGCCTCTCAACGCGCTGCAAATTCATTTTCTATGCCTTGAATAGTTGTGCGAGTTGTTGTTTGCTATGAGAGTTGTTGAGGTGTCGCAGCTGTTGGCAGCACGACAAATAAATAAAAACAAATTACCGTTGGCTTGTAGTTTGTTAATTTCTTGTTGGCAGATTGTTCATATACTATACATACATCCATATATAAATATATATTTTTTGGCATGATGATAATATTGTACATATGTGTGTGCGTGTGTGTGTGTGAGTCGGAACGATTGTTTGCTAAGTGATGAGCAGCAACACGCCAAACGATGACGTTATTCGTGCAATTTTAGTCGCTACGTCAAGCTTTTGGCAAGAACGGTGAACATACAAACATGTACATATGTATGTGTGCGATGTGTGTACATCGTACTCCTCCCAATACATAAATACAGGCTAGTTATGGCTTTCGTCATAGTAGAATTTATTCTATTTCATTTTATACAATTTCTGTTGCCATTTATGCTTTTATTAGCAGGTTTTTATGAAATATTTCTAAATTGCTTTTGACAATATTTAATTTTGCAAAAAAAAAAAATGAAAATTTTCCTACATTTTCTCAAGGCATTAACTTCTGGCGAGGTATCGATATTGAAAAAAATATATACGTTTTTTTCTATTTTCTTTTCAACTAAGCCTAGCAAATTTCATAGTTAAAAATCTCACCTTTCATAAACACAATTTAGAAAAATATTCCCGTTTGTTTAAACAAAAAAAAAAAAACCAATTTTTTTTTTAATTTTTCAATTTTATTTAAATTTTTTATTATTATTTTATATTTTTATTATTATTTTATTTTTTTAATTATTACTTTATTTCTTAATATTTTTATGATTATTTTATTTCTTTATATTGTTTATTATTTTTTAATTTCTTTATTTTTCTTTTGTTTTTATATATGCTAATTTAATTTAATTTTTTTGTTTTTATTTAATTTTACATTATATTTATTTATTTTTAATTTTACAAAATATTTGTTTTATTTTATTTTTAATTAATTTAATTTATTTTTTATATATTTTTTTATTTTATTTAATTTTTTAAATTAATTTTGTTTTTATTTAATGATATTTTGCTTTATGTTTTGTTTGATTAATTTTATTTGCTTTCATTTAACTTAATTTTATATAAATTTTTATTTTATATTAATTTATTTTTATATTCTTTTAATTTAGTGCAATTGTTTCTATTTTATTTTACTTTATAAAGTTTATATATTTATTTTAATATTTTTTATTATTCATTATTTTATTTATTTTAATTTTTATCTTGGTTTATTTTATATTTTTCATATTAAATTCGAAATTAAACAACAGTAATTTATCGAATTGAATTTAAAAACAAAGTTCAAGCTTTGTGTTGGACGCGCTAAAACAATATTTACTTATGTACTTGTCAGGTACAAGTAAACATAAATAATACAAGGATGCAAATACGCAAGGATGTATTGGCTGACATTATTTACGAAGCTTTTCAGCGACATTTCACTTTCTCCACACGTTCAATACACAAGAGACGCGTTTGTGACATAAATACATGGATACGTTCATATAAATATATGTATTAATGTATGAGTTGATGCTAAAATTCACGTACAACGGCAGGGCACATGCACTAACTCGACTTGTTGCTGCTGTAATACAACGTAAAGCAGCAGTTCATAAAACAAAGTGCAAACGCCTAAAAAAAATGGTTTCAGCGGCTACAATATTTATATATATGTATATTTATATATACATAAACGCCTAAGAGTATGTATGACTATCGTTTATTGTGCTTTTGACAACGTTTAAAAATCTGTTAATTATAATTGAAATTAAATTCAAGTTATTTTAAGCGAGAAATTTTGCGCAAAATATTCTTTGGAAATGTTGCTCAAGCTCTATTTTCCCTCCCACGCATAAGAGCAAACTTTTTATATGCTAAATGTAATAAATGTAGAATGCAAAGTTTGCGTCGGTTATGTAAAGTTCGCTGAAACAACAATGCATAGAGTTCATTTTTAGTTTGCTGCTGTGTAAACAAATTATACGCTTCATGCGCGTTTGCGCCTAAATATAGACTTTGAAAAGTTTTTGCCAAGAAATAGATATGCAGCAAATGCAAAGTTTTGTGCGTGCGTCCACCGTATGTGTATGTTAATTTATTATTTTTACGTAAATTTTTAATAAATTCTGGAATTACTCGGATGTGGGGGTTTTTCTGAGTTTAAGAAAACTTTAAATTCTATTAATTATTTTCTCTTGTGGAAAACTTAATTTTCTGTGGTTGTTGCTAAATGCTAAATCAACCAAAAATGTTCATTGTTATTTAAAACAATATATAACAATTAAAATTAAAATAAAAAAAAGAATTAAAAAGTAAAAGGTCCGCCTAATTTTTTTTTTTTTTGTTTGTTGAAAATGTTTCATTGTAGTTTCGGCCATAGCCAATAGGATACAGAATAAGAAACCGTTTTTATTTTTGCTTTCAGATGTTTCAGAGCCGCCCTTTAAAAACCATTTTTTTTTTCAATTAATATTTGTATACGTCTACTCAACTACAAAAACTTTGATTTATAAATACTTTTTTTAAATAAATAAAATTTGTTTAAAAATACACGTTTTTCTGAAAAATCTGGCCTTAAATAATTTATTTTTATTTGGCTTTCTCGTTATTTTTTATATCTTTTATTTAGTTTTATATTTACTTTTGTATATATGTAATATTTACAAAAATCTTTTTCATATATAGATTATATATATATTCTTTTTATTTAATTTAATTATTATATATTAAATTTATAACTAATTCGTCACTTATTTATTTTAGTTTCATTTTGATTTTATTATATTTTCATAACTCTTTTATTTTTTTATTTTGTATTACTTTTGTGATATTTAATTCTTTTTAATGAGTTTTATTATAATTTTTTATAATTATAATTCTTTTGTTTTTAATTTTTTATAATATTTTTTATTATTATTAATTATTTATATTATTTTACATTTCTTTTATTATTCTTTAATATTTTTTTGTTTTAAATTATTTTTTGAAGTTTTTTTTAATATATATATTTTTTTCACTTTTTATTTGTTTGTTTTTTAATTAATTTTGTTACTTTTGTTTATAATAACTCTTTTGTTTTTATTTATTATGATATTTTTATATTGTTATATTTATTAATTATTTATTTTAATTTTTTTTAGTTATTTTTTTAAATTTTTTTGCTTTAAATTGCTTTTTTAATTTTTTTGTTTTAAATTAATTTAATACATTTTTTTTTATTTCTTATTCTTTAATTTTATTTTATTAAAATTTAAATTTTTTAATATTTGTTTCAGTTTAGTTCTATTATTATATTATTTTACATTTCTTTAATTATTTTTTTTAAATATATAATTTTTGCACTTTTTATTTGTAATACTTTTGTTTTATTTAAGTTTTTTTAATTAGTTTTGTTATTTATTTTTATAATTACAACTCTTTTGTTTTTTATTTATTATGATATATTTAAATTGTTATATTTATTATTTATTTATTTTATTTTAGTTTTTTTAGTTTTTTTTTAAATTTTTGGCTTTTTTTTATTTATTTTTTGTTTTAAATTAATTTAATAAATTTTTTTTAAATTTTTATTTTTAATTATTTAGTTTTAATTTTAGATATAATTTTTGTAATTTGAATTTTTTATGTTATTTGTTTATTAGTATATTTGCTAATTATTTCAAGTTATTTTTTTTTAATATATTTAGTTTTTTTAATTTTAATTTTTTTTATTATTAATTTTTTATAGATATTTTTTACAATAATTTTCTTCGTTCTCAAGCTGTTCCCTCCACATGACGTCAACAGTGGTCGAGAGAATAAAGCTTGTGGCTCTGCCACCACAAAATGCATTCAAAACAATGACGTCTTAACTGGTTTCTTGGCATTTGCTATGCAATTCTATAAGCAAATACACACTTGCAGCTGTGACTCACTATGTGGTTTGCATAGTTAACCACAAAAGCCCACCCAAGTTCCTGCCTTAAATTATTTTATTTCTTGCTCTGTGTTATATTGGATGAGTGCATAAGTTCGTGCCCGATTTCAAGTGCAAACTAAAATTGAAATTTTTTGAAGAAAGCGCTTTTATTAATCAATTATGTATTCGTTTTTGATCCGTCGAAGCAAAGAAATTGCTGTTGACATACGGTCCACTTTGTTCTTTTCACTCAACTGATGTGGCACCCATGTATCGAGCTTCAAAGTGTACCCAACCTTTTTTAAACGACGAAACGCAGTTGATTTGTTGACGTTCAATTCACTGGCAACCTCTTTAGTCGAAATACGTGAGTTATTCGCAACTAAAGTCCTTAGAACATCGTCATCAAGCTCAGAAGGCCGTCCACTGCGAGGTTGATCTTCGAGGTTAAAATCTCCAGAACGAAATTTCGCGAACCATTTCTTTACTGTGCGGAGTGCTGGAGCACGGTCCAAATAAACTTCGCGAATATCTTTAGTTGCAGCGCCCACTGTTTTTCCTTTGCGGAATTCGTATAACATAATATGACGCATATGATCTTTTTCGTTGTTCATCTTCCATGCGTCTTTTCACTAAGCAACTCAAATCAAAATGAAGTTATTTTATGCTTGATTTACAGTTTGGACTGTCACCTTTCCAACGATATATAATATGTATATATTTCTTTCACGAGCGCCACTCTCAAACGATTCGTACGGCTTCCAGCGGAATCGGGCACGAACTTATGCACTCATCCAATATATAGTAATTTTTGCATATTTTTCGTTTCCAAAAATAAATCGATGACGTGGCATTCACTTCCTTACGCCATTGCCTTTTCTATAATTCATAGCTCCTGTGTGTGCACTTAACGGTTTTTATAACATTGTGGCAAGTTAGCTTATATGTGGGAGTACATGTGGTATCCAGATATGAAATTATTGCCACAGAAGTCATTATCATGCGTTTTGTAATGGTCAATACAGCTTTGTTGTATATTAGTGGGCGTTTAAACATTGGCATTCTGTATTTTTTTTTCATTTTCAATAAGAAGTATGTAAATAAATATGGTATTTGCTTATGGATTTTATTTTATTGATATTTTTTTTTTTAATTTTATTTTATTTGAATTTATTTTATTTTGGTTTATAACTTTTTTTTATGTTATATCCTATTTTATCTAAGTTTCGGAATTTTTTCTTTGAGTGCTTATTTAATTTTTCTTCTATATCTTCCTCTGTCCCATCATGCTTCCTTTCAATAATTTTAATATCAAAATTCCATACTCAAGTAGCACAATTTATTCACTCATCACATCCCTCATTACATTTTGACTCTTCTCTACTTCAAAATCTACTGATTTACAGCCTTCTTTGTTAGCTCCTTGAATTATCCCCTTTCCTTTGTGAGCCAAATTGTTGCTACACATTTGAAAACCTCTCACTTTCCGCAATTCCACACACACATGGCACATAAAATCACACACACACGCAAACACAAAGGCACTCAGCTCAAATTTTCGAATGAATAATAGTTGATCCTTTTCGTGTATGCTGGCACTATTGTTTGCATTTAATTTACGTTTAAGTAAATTTCTATGCCCGCAGCAAAATTTTTGGGTGAAGGTTGTGTGTGAAATAAATTTTTAAAAATTCCTTTAGCTATTTTAATAATAATTTTTTTAATGAAATATTTTTTAAATTTCTCTCTTTTCAGATAATAATTTGTGCTTCTCAAATACCAAACATAACATTGCGGAAATGGTGAGTTATATAAGTTTTATTACTTTATTATTTTTTTTTTCTAGAAAAAGATTGCCATTTTTTAGAGTGTTTGCATATTTTTTTAAGCGAAGGGATTTCGTAATAAAATTTTTTAATTTATTTTTCGGTAACGACAATAAATTATTCACTATCCGTTGATAAAATTTTGTAAATAAAATGTTTTCGAAATATCTCTTTTTACGCCACCTACAGGAGTAAGTTTTGCATTGTGTCCAATTAACGGTTTTCCAATTATTCCTTGGCTCAATTGGCTTAGCAGTTTGAGTTTAGAATGCACAAACCACGCACTTATGTTGTCCTTAAAAAAATATATTCGTATTTTATGTGTTGAAAATGATAAATTAATAGATTGAATATGTTGATGATATGATCTACGTATGTATGCCACGTGTACTCAATTCATTCATTATATACTTACTTATTTGACAACAAAGCATTTTGAATTATTTATAGTGCTAATCCTTGACAGTCATGTCGAGACATTTGCAAGTACTAAAATGACAATCCATTAAAATTTTTTTATAATTAATTGCACGTGGAATGAATGATTTGTTGAAAATGCTAAAATTGAATAATTAACAGAGAAATTAATTGATGTTTGATTAAGGAAAAAATTATTAAATTCAAATGTACTTACAGTCATTTTATTTATTTTCTTTTTATTTTATTTGTTTCTAATTTTTTTTTATTTTTTTTTATACACAATTTATTTATTTACTGAATCTGAATCTTTATTTGTTTTTAAATTACTTTATTTTATTTGTTTTTAATTTTATTTTTTTTATATCACTTCATTTTATTTTAAGTATTTTAGTTTTTACTAAGCTATTTTATTTAATTTTATTTTAGTTATTTTATTATTTTTACTTAGTTTTTTTTATTATATTTTATTGTATTTTATTTTTAAATTTTATTTTGGTTTAATTTTAACATATTTTTTTGATTTTTTTTTTATTCAATTTTAATTTTATTTTCAAATCAACATATCTAATTTTTGCTTTATTATTTTTTTTAATATTTTGTATATATACTAATTTTTTTTTAAATTTTTTATTCTTTTTTTAATTTTTTTTTTTAAATTTTTTTATTCTTTTTTTTATTCTTTTTTTATTTTTTTTTTTTCTTTTTTTATTTTTTTTATTCTTTTTTTAATTTTTTTATTCTTTTTTTTAATTTTTTATTCTTTTTTTTTTAAATTTTTTTATTCTCTTTTTTAATTTTTTTATTTTTTTTTTATTTTTATTTTTTTCTTTTTAATTTTTTTTATTCTCTTTTAATTTTTTTTATTCTTGTTTTTTTTTTTTGTATTTTGAGAGTTTTCTATTAATATTTACCTCGAAGACATATGAGTGCTCCTATCTGTCCAGAAAATATACATAGAAACACAATCTCTCTCTCTCTCTCTCCTCTCTCTGATTCATTTATCTTCTTATATTTAGTTTATCGATTGAAATATCTGTTCACTTGAACCCAAGATTCAATCTTTGGTTCGTCTCATGTACGAAAGCGACTCTCCATATCTCTTTCGCATAAATATATCAGCAAAACCACAAGATTTCTTCGAAAGGTTTCAATAATCAAAGTCCAGATCTGCCAGCTACACAAAGAAGTTTTCTTAAATTACTCCAGAGAAACTTACTCGAGTTCGAGTATATCGTCCATCGCGGTTGGACTTCTACCAATATGAGACCAATTCACCTTAGTCTCGCTTCATTCCAAAAAAATATTGCATACGACAGAGGGCAAGGCCATCGAAGTAGTGCAATTGGTCTTCCCCAGAAACTCAAGTAAATTGAATGTAATAATATTTTGTGCTCTACTTAGCAGCGTAGGTTTTTCCAAACCAACCAATTAACTGGCGTAAGACACCATCATCAGCGGCACTGGTGGACAGCCTATTACAAAACGCATTCGGCTTCACTTCAACAGCAGCAGCAGCAGCGCCAACAAAGCTCTAAGCACATTTTCTGCTTTAGACTTGAAGTGTTGTAACTTGCTGCCGGCTGACCCTTAATATTGTTGTCGCACGCAGTTGTTGTACAAGTATTGTGTAGCTCAGCTCATGCAAGTAGCTTATTGCACAAATGTGAACTGACAAATAACTAACTAGCTAAGCGAGCGACCAAGCAAGAAGAAGGAGAAGACGAAAAAAAATGTAATGCATGCAGTAGTAGCCCTCGTTAGATGATTTGCTTTTGTTGCGTGAAATATGTGTGTGTGTGTGTGTGTGTGTGTGTGTGAAGCAGTATATTATTGTGTTGACCTTGATAATTGAGGCGTTAAGAAATTTCACAACCTATGACAGTCGCGCCAAGACGATGATAGTTTTATTGATGGTAATGATGATGGAAATGGGGAAAAAGTGAGTTGTCAAAGCGAATTGAAAAGAAATGAGTGTGAACTTGGATGGGAAGAAGACATAGGAAATGGCAATTTATTCTTCAGGCAGAAAGTAGTAAATAAATACATAAATAATAAGTAAAAAATTAATAAAATTTAAAAAATCTAAAAACGGAAAATAAAAAAAGAAATTATAAAAAAAAATAAAGAAATAAAAAATAAAATAAAGAAAAAAAATTAAAAAATAAAGAAATAAAAACAAAAAAAATAAAGAAATAATAAACCAAAAAAATAAATAAATAAAAAATAAATAATTTTTAAAAATGCCAAAATAGAAAAATAAAAAATACAATATAAAAATAATAAAAGTAAAATAAAAATTAAACATAAAATATAAAAATAGAATATATAAAAAAATATGTATTCGTATAAAAACTTAAAAATATAAATTAAATAAAAAATATAAAATAAAATAAAAAATATAAAATAAAAAAAATTAAATATAAAAAATAAAAGAAGAATATAAAAAAAATTAAATGTAAAAATAAAAAATAGAAAAAAAAAATTTAAAAAGAAATAAAATAATTTAATTAAAAAAGTAAAAATAAATAAAAAAAGAAATAAAAATAAAAAATAAAAAAATAAAAATAAAAAATAAAAAAATAAATAAAAAATAAATAAATAAAAATAATAAATTAACGAAAATAATAAATTAACAAAAATAAATGTAGATTAAAAAATTAAAATGAATCAAAAATAATTAATTAAACAATAAAAACAAAAAATTATAAATAATAAAATAAATAAAGAATAAAAAAACCAAAATTATAAAACAAAAAATAAAAATATAAAATTAAATAGAAAAAAACCGCCTAAAGTATACGGAAAGAGTTATAGTGTATATCTTCTTTCGGATCTATAAAGTTTTTCGAAGAATAATGGCGAAAAAAACCTTCAATTTTGGAAGAATACAATCAAGCTTGGTTGTTCACACACACCCATACTTAATTAAGTTGAAATAATTAGTGATTTAGTGATGCAAATGTTTATTGTGTTTGTATGAACAAAATGGCTTAATGTACTATTTTCAATAAGTGTTATTGGTACATAACAGATATAATAAGTTAAAACTTTTCGCTTCTTCGTTAAAATCTTTGCTGACATTAGAAATATATTATCCAAATAAAGGTATCAAAAGAAGTTAATTGAATTAAGAGTTTCAGCAATTGAAGAATCTCAACCAGTTAATTTAGTCGCAGTGTGAACATATTTATGTTTTACTTATTGAATGCGTCTATATGAGGTGAAATATTTGTTGCAGTTAAATGTAAAGTAACTAAATAATTTTAATTATTAATTCGGAGTTTTGTTTTACTTAATTTATTTTCCATATAAATATATAATTTAAAGCTAATTGAACACTTTAGTGTGAAGCCAATTTGGTTGCAATTAAATGTTAAGCCATTAAATAAACTAAATTAGCTAATTTAGTGGCTGTGTGAACAGTTGTTTTTAAATAATTAAAAATTTTGAAATATAAAAACTACTCGTATAATCAGTTGAATGAATTTTGGGTCAATTTCTTTTAAAAATAATATAATATTTTTATTATATTTCAAATAAACAGTCCGCTCAGTTCACATTTGAATGTATATACGCCCTTCTTTAAGTCGTCATAATACCATTTGATGCATTTGAAGAGTTTAAATGCTTTAAAATTTATAAAATTAAACTTGTTATAAATTTAAAAAAAAAAAATCTAAAAACACCGGAACTTGCTATCTTAAAAGGCTTATACATATATATTTCCTAAGACACTTGTTTTTCTGCCAAAGTGCTTTGACGAAACATATTTACCTTTAACCACTTTACTGCTTATTGTCTAGATAAGGAAAATGTACACGTTTCTTAGAAATCTCAAATATATTTTTAAATGTTATCTTTTGCAGTAAAAAATTAAAAAAATTAAAATTTGTAGCAACAAAGGGTACTAAAAAGGCTTCCTATCTATCAAAGCATATGTGTGCTATCAGTCAAGAAGCATGAGTGTAATTTTGTTTTGGTTATAAATAATTTACTTGCCAATAATATTTTGTCGGGTGATTTTTTTATCCACTAGTAGTTGCAAAGTTATTCTTGTATTTTTTATTATAAGAATTTTTTTTTGTGTGGAATGGTTAATTTATAAATATAACAGAAAAACGTTGCCTACATTTTGGCGCGCGAGAAGTTTCTTAAGAGACGTATAATAAATTAAAAAAATGACTTTTACTTTTAAATATTCTAATTTTCGCTTTTATGTCTTTATTTGTGAGAAAAAGAGATTTTTTTTAGATTTTGCTAACTAAACATACTACTTTTTATGGTTTTTTACTTTATTTTATGTATATTTTTTATACAATAATATTTTAAATTTAAATTTTTTTCGTGAAATGAATCTATTTTTTTCTAAAAACAAATGATATTGATTTTAAAACTTAGAAACATTAAAAAACGTTTACTTTTTTAAATATATAAAAAAAAACTTAAAGTTCCCGCAACAAAAACTATTTAAGGAAAATATTGCCTACATTCGGGTGCTACTGTGAAAAATGTACTAAAGCATAGCCTACATTTTGGCGCAAAGATATGTAAATTTCTTTGTTCAATCAGCTGTCTCATTTATTTTTTATCGATTCATCAATTTTTCCTTCCGTGCCTTTTTTTGTTGTTTGAAACCTTTAGAGCTTTTCCACGGAATATAATTTTAGCTATGTATGATGGAAAATTCATCATCTCCATTTAGTCCTCGTATTCTTACACCGTCAATTTTGAAATTTAATCCCGCCTACTAAGCCCTCTGATTTTTACTTGCCAACTGAAGTATCTCCTCCACACATTTGTATGAACTGAATATTTTTCATATTCCACCAATATTTTTGGATAAATGTGTTTTTGCCTCGTGTTGCTGTTGCTTAGATTTCTGTTTCGCCGAATTCCGCATTGTCATTCATGCTTCTGCATACATAAGTAAATTCATAGAACTCGTTAATCAAATAACAAGGAAAACTCAAGCTGGGGGCAACTGGCTTAGCCACATGCAATTATGTACCGGCTCTTGAGTAAACCGTTTTGATCTTTTGAGTGCTTGCTTTGATATTGTGTTTTTTCGAAATATTTGTGAAAAATTAAAAATAATTTTTTCTGTTTTTTTTTTTAGATGCGTGGAAATAATAAAAATTTTAAAATTTCCTCCGAATTTTCCGAAATTTTCTTCAGACGCTTTTTAGTTGTATTATTAAGCACGTTTTGTTGAACTTAAAGAGTAATTGATAACTTTTTTCTACTTTTGCTGTAATGAAAAGATTCCGATAAAAATCCATCAACCTCTCGGAAGCCGCTCAGAATAAATTGCAGAATCGTCCATTTGCTGAAGAAACATTAAAACTCACCTTCAGAGCTAGTGACTGGAATCTAAAATGCTTTGTAGTGATTTAAACTTTTGCCATTACTATATTGAGAAATTCTATTTAACATTAATCGATTTTTATCCATAATTTTTCAACGCTTTTGAACTTACATTTATCGATAATAAAAAGATTTTTTCATGTATATGTTATCGATATCTCAAACGATAGTTCATATATATAATCGCAACTGAATAGTTTTTATGAACAGTAATATATATATTCTATCATAAATTTTATAATTTTTAGCGATAAGTTTTTATCAATATTATTTAATCGATTTTAGTCGATAATTTTTATAGGTTTTATTAATTTTGGCTCTCATTCCATACAAACGGGACAACGAACTGAAAATCTATCGATTATATTCGAAAGCTTTTTGTATTTTTTTTTTTTTTTTTTTTTTTTTTTTAATATGCCACCCACCACTGCGTAGCATATGTTGCACACATGTTGCGCAGTGGCAGCCAACTTAAACTCAAAAGTAACACATTTCGCTTTCTTCAACTAGTTTTTATTATATTTTCTTCATATTTCTTTCCACTTAAGTGGTTCTTATTAATATACACATCTCTCTGCGCTATTGCGCCATTTAAAGCGCTGTGATCTTTTACATTTTTTCTTGGATATTAAACGCAATCGCATGCCGCATGCAGCGAGACGACAACTAGCACAGGCAGTCGAGCATCCAGCAACCCGCATTCAGTCTCAACAAAAGATATTTTACGCATTCAAAGTCATTCAAACGTAAAGAGCTCTTTCTCAGTGTGCATAACGTACGATTTTAAGTTGCATGTCCGTCCGTCCGTCCGTCCGTATGTTTTCTGCTGTACTGCTGAGCAAATATTGTCTACTTAGCAGCAGCAGCAGCATCCTTTGCGTATGCTCTTTGTACTACGCTCAGCTAACTGTATGTCTCATGTCATATGAGTACTCACTTCTTTGTTCGTCTGCAGCATTTTTCGTGCTCATCCGTCTATCATATCGTTATTGTTATTATTGTTGTTAATGAAGTGTAACTAACAGCTGCTTGCATATGGGTTAATCTTGTTCGTACATACATATATATATATATGTATGAATATATGGATCAAAAGATGTTGGCGCTGCATCAGAATTACTTGATTGGCAATCGAGCTCAAGTTCGGGGAGATCTGATAACTGTATTTGCTTGATTTTTGCCAAATAAAAAATGAAATAAAAAAATGAACGACAACTGGTTGTTTGTTCTACATGCTGGGCGGATGTAGGTGTAATTTTCGCTTTTTTTTTTTGTTAAGGTCACTGACTTCACGCCGCTTAAAAGAAGATGCGGGATACGTTTTTAGAACATTTCACTGGTTTTAAATTGATCGAAACCGATTAGTCGCCTTCATTGATTTTTTTCAGCGATCTTGCCTTGTGATTTAGTTGACGAAAATCCGCCCCTTAACCCCTCTAAGCCGCAATGGTATATTTGATCCATACAAAAATGACACTAAACTTAACTTCAACATCAAAAAATATGCTTTTGCGGTTAATTAACTTTCGTCACAGTCAAATGCAAGGTTCAATTGCCTCTGCGGTGGACCCACACTTTAGGTTTGGCGGAACTTAGATTAAAAAAAAAATAAATAAATAAAAGTACGTGTATATTCCAAAACTAATCAACCACAAAATGAGAAAAAATTATGTACTGTTTTGTAGACGTAGAAAACAAATAAATAACATAAACAAATAAAATAAGACAAAATAAATAAATTGATTTTATTGAAGTGAAAAAATAAAATTAAAATAAATTACATGAATAAAACAAAAATTGAAATAAACTAAAATAAAATGAATTAAAATGGAACAAAATAGCTAAAAATAAAAATAAATACAAAATGAAATGGATCAGAATTAAACCAATTAAATAAAATTTAAAAGAAATAAAACAACAAAAGACATAAAAAATATATAGAAAAATGTTTAAAAAGATAAAAAGTATATTAAAAAATAAAAAGTATATTTAAAAAAAATGAAAAGTATATTAAAAAAAAATAAAAAACATATTAAAAAAAAATAAAAAATATAGAAAAATACAAAAAAATTTAGAAAAATAAAAAGATATAAAAAAATATAACAAATATAAAAAATATAAAAAATATAAAAAAATATAAAAAATATAAAAAAATATAACAAAATATAAAAAAAATATAGCAAAATATAAAAAAATATAAAAAAATAAAATATAAAAAATTTAGAAAATATAGAAAATATAAAAAATATAAAAAAATTAAAAAAAATATAAAAAATATAAAAAATTTAAAAAATATACAAAAGTAAAAATATATAAAAATAAAAGGAATAAAAGAAATGTAAAAAATAAAAATAAAAAAATATAAAAAAAATAAAAATAAAAAAATATAAAAAAATAAAAATAAAAAAATATTAAAAAAATAAAAATAAAAAAATATAAGAAAAATAAAAATAAAAAAATATAAGAAAAATAAAAATAAAAAAATATAAAAAAAAATAAAAATAAAAAAATATAAAAATATAAAAATAACAAAATATAAAAATAAAAAAATAGAAAAATAAGAAAAATTAAAATAATAAAAAAAAATTAATTTGAATTAAATAAAATATTATAACATGAAATTAAGCAAAATAAAATTAAATTAAAGACATAAAAATAAAAATAAATTAAATATACTTAAGTAATATAAATTTAAAAAGAATACAAATCAAATTAATAAAATATAAGATATATAAAATTAAAGACACCCAAAAATAAATAAAAATAAATTAAAGGAAATAGAAATAAAAATTAAATAAAGTAGAAAAAGCCTTAAATAAAATTAAAATAAAGCGAAAAATTAAGTTCAAATTAAAGGAACTAAGTTATTTTGAATTTAATTAAATAAATAAACATAATAGAAATTTAAATAACCTATAAGAAATTAGTATGAGAAATAAAAATTTAAACAATTAAAATGTAGATGAATAAATAAAAAGACAAACATATTTATTATGTTGAAAAGGACAACTAAATAAAATAGCAGAATAAAATAAAATTAATTAAATAAAATAAAAAATGAAATAAATTGGAACAAAATATAGTCAACTAAATTCAGTAAGATACATATATTATTAGATACATACATATATTAAAGTGTATAATAAAAAATAAAAAAATAATGAAATGAAAAAAAAAATAATAAAATGAAAAAAATAAATAAATAATAAACAAAAAAAAAATAGATCAAACAAACAAAAAAAATTTAATTAGATACATTAAGATATGAAATATGATATGAAATAAAGTTAAAATAATTTAATAAAATAAAACAAAATATATAAAATTAAAATTAATTAAATTAAAGCAAAATAAATAAAACTAAAATAAATGAAATTAAGATAATCAAATTAAAATAAAGTTAAACAAAAAAAATAAAAAAAACAGAAAAATATAAAATAAAACAACAAGTGCCGAAACAGCATTAAACCGTAATATTTCTATTTAAAACACGACGGTAGCAATATAATAATCATTTATATAACGAAAAATCACTTGTTCAATTATTTAACTTCTCTGTACATGCTTACAAACAATCTTTAAAGTAAGTTGTTAACCTCACTTGACATCTAGTAAGTGAGAATACCGCTAAAGGAAGATTGTTCGAAGAAATGAAAATTTTAATAAAATAGACAGTTAAGGTGCTCGAATGCCATACCGGAAATTTGCATATTTCTCCAATTTTCTCTGACGTAACAAGGCGTTGAGTTACATACATAAGAGGATATATGTACATACATCTGAGTGATGCGCAAGGTTGTTTAGTTCAATTATACCCCCCATTGAGAAATATGTACATGCATATGTATGTATGTATGTAGGTGTATAAAGCATACAATTTACTAGAAATTTGTTTGACTTTTATTTTGATTGATGCGTTTTTAATGTGTCGACAAGGCAGAATGCGACCTTATCACAGACGGTATGCGCGCAAAACATCTTTTTAAGTATGAATGAATATTTACATATGTATGTATATATGTAGAAAATATAAATAAATAATATAAATGAAAATGAAATAAATAACACACAATGAAAAATACAATATATGAAAATTAAAAATAAATGAAAATTGAAAAAAAATTAAATAAACAATTAAAAAATAGCAAAATTGTAAAAGGAGAAAAATTAATAAATAAATAATAAATAAAGATAAATGAAAAAACTTATACAAAAAAGAGAAAAGATAATATATAACAAAAATTAATGAAAAATAAAGGAAGAAAAATAAAATTAAAAATAAAAATAAATAAAAACTTTTTCAAATAAAAGTTTAACATTTGCTATTTTGTAAAGTAAATTTCTTAATCCCTTCACTCACAGTCACTCCACCAATCAGACGCTCGCCATCGTCAAAAACCAGCTGATTTGAAGTGTTTCACAAACGGGTGTGATAATTTTGTTTAATTATTATTTTATATGTATGTATTGTATGTATGTCTGTATATATCGACGAACAACACTTGACCTTTACCTTGAGGAGAGATGCTTGAATAATAATTTGCCGGCGAGCAGAGCATGTTTTCAAACAGACATGCATATGTGAACATACATATGTACATACCCAACACACAATCAGTGTAATTACAAACAACTAACACAAGTGTAAATCCGCGAGAGCGTGCAATAAATAAATAAATGTAATAAAAAAAAAAACAGCAACAGCAACAACAAGCAATGCAATCAAAATTAATAATATGAAATTAAAATTGTTTGCTAGTAAAAGCTAAGCGGCGGAGTGCAGCTCTCGAGGTGGTAAAAGAGCCCGGAGGGTGGGCGGTGTAGCGTGGTGACTATGCAGAAAGTCTAATGCTAACGTTTGTTTAAGTGTTTGATGTACTTTTTTCTATATTTCTCATAAAGGTGCACCTATGTATGTATGTATGTAGCGCTTCGTCGAGCCTTGCATGGGCAGAACAACAGCGTGAAAAATGCAGCAAGGCGTCGCTAATTGAATGTAGCTGAATGCAAGCCGTAGCACTCACGTGTTTAGCGATTTTTTTTTGTTTTTTTTTTTTTTTTGTTTTTTGTAGTGAAACTGGTAATGAGAAAGCTCAGAGAGGAGCAATCGGTGACGTCAGATGACTATTAGATATGTTTTTATCAAAAATGAAATGAAAATAAATTTCATAAATTAATTAAAATAAAATACAATGAAACGAAATAACATAAAATAAAATAAAATAAAAAAACATAAAAAATGAACAAAAGAAAATAAGGTAAAATAAAAAAAAAATAAAATAATATAAATAAGGTAATATAAAATAAAATAGAATAGAAAAAATAAAATAAAATAAAAAAAATAAAATAAAATAAAAAAATAAAATAAAATAAAAAAATAAAATAAAATAAAAAAATAAAATAAAAAAATATAATAAAATAAAAAAATATAATAAAATAAAAAAATGAAATAAAAAAATAAAATAAAATAAAAAAAATAAAATAAAATAAAATAAAATGAAATGAAATGAAATAAAATAAAATAAAATAACATAAAATAAAAATAGTAAAATTAAATAAAAAAATGAAATAAAAAAAATTAAATAAAATAAAATTAAATAAAAAAAATTAAATAAAATAAAATAAAATAAAAAAATTAAATAAAATAAAAAAATAAAATAAAATAAAAAAATAAAATAAAATAAAAAAATAAAATAAAAAAATATAATAAAATAAAAAAATGAAATAAAAAAATAAAATAAAATAAAATAAAATAAAATGAAATGAAATAAAATAAAATAAAATAACATAAAATAAAAATAGTAAAATTAAATAAAAAAATGAAATAAAAAAAATTAAATAAAATAAAATTAAATAAAATAAAATTAAATAAAAAAAATTAAATAAAATAAAATAAAATAAAAAAATGAAATAAAATAAAAAAATAAAATAAAATAAAAAAATAAAATAAAAAAATATAATAAAATAAAAAAATGAAATAAAAAAATAAAATAAAATAAAATAACATAAAATAAAAATAGTAAAATTAAATAAAAAAATGAAATAAAAAAAATTAAATAAAATAAAATTAAATAAAATAAAATTAAATAAAAAAAATTAAATAAAATAAAATAAAATAAAATAAAAAAATGAAATAAAATAAAATAAAATAAAATGAAATAAAATAAAATAAAATAAAATAAAATAAAATAAAATAAAATAAAATAAAATAAAATAAAATAAAATAAAATAAGATAAGATAAAATAAAATAAAATAAAATAAAATAAAATAAAATAAAATAAAATAAAATAAAATAAAATAAAATAAAATAAAATAAAATAAAATAAAGTAAACTTAAGTTAATAGAAATTGATTAAAATAAGACGAGATGAAAAGAAACGAAACAAATCTGAGCAAAACTAAATAAAATAATATACAACGCTAAAAAAATAGGAAAAGAGTAAATAAAAATAAAGATTTTATTGAAATTAAAATAAATAATACAAAGTTAAATAAAGTAGAATAAAAATAAAAAAATTGATTTAAATTTAAAATAAATAAATTAAAATAAAAAACAACTATTAAATAAAATATCCCAAAAGAGAAAATATAAATAAATAGCCTAAAATGAAACAAAAAATTTATATGGAAAAAGAATTAACAATATTTTATTGTTAATATTTTATTGTTAATTAAATAAATTAAATAAAAACAAAAAATAAACATAAATAAAATAAATAATATTTAAATTTAAATAAAACATAAAATGAAATGCACAAAAAATACAAAATTAAATAAAATAAATAAAAAATCAAATTAAAGTTATTAAAAATAAATATAAGTATTGTAATAAAGTCAAATTAATTTAAAATATTTTTAAAGACAATGATAAAATGATAAAATGGAACTACTTTTGAAGAAAAATTAGCAAATTAAGCTAACTGAAACCGTATTTAAGTAATAAAAATAAATGAAGTTAAGTTCAAAGTAACTTAAAATAAATTAAATTAAATAAGAAAATGTAGTTAAAACTCATGTGAAATAAAATAAATTTATTAAATTAAAATGAAATAAATTAAAATGAAAGAAATTAAAATAAAATATGTTAAAATGAAATAAATTAAAATGAAAATAAATTAAAAAATTAAACAAGTTAAACTGGAAATCAAAAAAATGGAAAAAAGCTATAAAGTAAACCCCCTTTTTTTAGATAGCTGTGGCGGAAGGAGTAGCATTCAATGATATTATTTAAAATAAATTATAAAATAAAAAATATTAATTTAAATTAAATTGATATTTCATACTGTTGCTATATCAAACGAAAAATATATATATATATATTGATTTAATACCCCAATAATTTACAGATTCTTTTCGCTCCATTTGCCATATGTATCTTACATACGTGTATTATGTTTTCCAACATCTGCTAACCTCTTTATTAAACTGCCAGAAAGGAAAACGAACTATTGATGCGTGACATGATTTATAGATAAATTAAAATAAAGTTACTGCTTCATTGAGTTCAAAGTCTGTCGAAATTCATTTTCATTATTTGTAATGTCATGTAACTGATCTGAGATAATTAACATCTAAATAAGTTGTTTCGTATGCATACGGCAACAGTAACTAAGTTTAAATGGTTGTCAAGGCCTTAATATTGATTTTAAAGAAGGTTTTTTCGCTCAAAAAAAGCTCCTGAAATAGTTAAATTATTTTTGTTTTAATATTTATTGTTTTTTCAAAAATTTTTCACTATTTTCTATGAAAAGCTTCTCATAAAAGCCTTACTTATACATATAATATTTAAGTTTGTGCATAGAAACATGCTTTAACGGAAAATATAGTCTACATTTGTGATGATTACTTCAAAAAGAAAACCACTCAACGTTTATTAAGCAAAGTCACTGGACCTGAAACATTTCAAGTGTCACTTGCTCTAACCTTAAGTGAGCATCTAAATAAAAAAGCTCAAAATATGAAGCATATAATATTATGTATTGTACTGAACATAAATATTATCAACAACACTCCTAAATGTAGGCAATGAAATATGAACTGAACGCCATTATATTGAAAAATAGCAATGATGAAATCAATGAGTTAGTCTTTTTTGTAAAATAGTATTAATAAGTATTACCATATTTATTTACTACCTACAAATACATTATATACAATATTTGCCTCTAGTGAATATCAAATATTTGCATATTTGTTGGACACACATTGCCAACTGACGCAATAACTACCAATAAATCGAGTTGAAATTGCATTTTCCAAATCAGTTTATACTTTCGCATACATGCATATGTATGTATGTAACAAATATGTACATACATACATATGTATGTACATACACGTATACATAAATGAGTAGCTTTGAAATATTATTTTCTGCTTCTGACATTTATTAGCTCCGACAGCTGACAATCAATTTAATAAACAAATGCATTTCTGGTTTTTATTATACATATACATATATGTACGTATGTTTGTACTTATGTTTATTTATTATCGCCTACGCATCCCTACCATTTCACACCTTATAACATGAATGGATGTTACACTATTTTTGGTAAGTGGGAATTATTAATGTACTCAAATACATATGGACACACGTATGTACATAAGCAAATACATGGAATGCGCTCCTATATGGCTATCATGTACAATGATATTATGGTAATTCGATTTTTGCAACAGTCGAAAATTAGCATATTTATAGATTTCGAAATTTAAAAACAGCTTCTGTATGTCTTTTGAATTTCGAAATGAATAATTTGATTTGGAGATATAATAAAATAAAAGATAAAATAAAATTATAGTAACACAATAAAAAAAAAAAAAAACAAAAAAAA
This sequence comes from Ceratitis rosa, assembly GCA_037013455.1. Lineage (NCBI taxonomy): Eukaryota > Metazoa > Arthropoda > Insecta > Diptera > Tephritidae > Ceratitis > Ceratitis rosa. The sequence goes on along the minus strand of JAWMAG010000069.1, from coordinate 3,139,121 downwards.
ATACAATTGAATAATGTAAAACTTAAGATGAAAAAATTAATAAAATTAAATAAAATTAAATAAAAAATTAATTAAATCAAAATTGCGCCAATTAAAATAAAAAAATTTAAATTTTATTGAAATGAAATAAAATGGAACTGAATAAAATAAAAATATGATTAGAAATAAAGTCAAAATTAAAATAAATTAAAAATTAAATAAACTTAAAATTAAAATTATAATTAAAATTAAAATTATAATTAAAATTAAAATTAAAATTAAAATTAAATTAAAATTAAAATTAAAATTAAAATTAAAATTAAAATTAAAATTAAAATTAAAATTAAAATTAAAATTAAAATTAAAATTAAAATTAAAATTAAAATTAAAATTAAAATTAAAATTAAAATTAAAATTAAAATTAAAATTAAAATTAAAACTAAAATTAAAATTAAAATTGAAATTGAAATTGAAATTGAAATTGAAATTGAAATTGAAATTGAAATTGAAATTAAAACTAAAATAAAAAGTGAAATTAAAATAAAACAAAAATAAATTGTAAAATTCGCATTAAATTAGAATAAAAACAAAAACAAAAGAAAAAAGTGAAATCAAATAAAATAAAGTAAAAAAGTAAAGTAAAGTAAAATAAATTAAAATAAATTAAAATAAGCCAATCTAATTAATACTAAAAAAAATTATCAAAATCATATATAACTGTATGGCTAATGGCACAAATGGCAAATCTAGTATAATGAAATAAAGCACGAAATAAAAAAATATAAAAATATAAAAGAAAATAAAAATAAAAAAAATTTAATATAAAAAATAAAAAGTTATTTACACAATTTGCCGAAGAAAAACTGACGTGAATTTATTTCACTTTACATTTTATTTAAAATTTTGGGTCTATAAAGTCGTGAAAATTACCCTAAAATCTTCTCGGTTAAATTTTTTAGTTGTATTTATTACTTTGAGTTTTATTTTTTTTACTTTTTATATTATTATTTGTTTTTTTTTTTTTTTTTTTTCAAGCGAATATTTACAACATTTTTCATATCACACGTGTATCACCCTCTGTGACCTCCACTCACTATCTGCCACGCTACTGCTGGGATTTAATCATACCAAAAGTAATTTACAAATTCATTCAGGTGCACAAGCACCCGCCAACTGTAGAGCAAAACCAAAGTGATCGGGGCATACCCGGGCGTATACGTGCTCTTCACTACCTACATAGATACATTCCTATAAATTTTCTATTTGGCATACGGAATCCATCTGCGCGTACTTTGCATTGCTTGTATTTAATATGTAAATCAGGTGCCGTAATTTTTATGCCAAAAACGGGCGCACTCATCATATACCTTTTGTATTTGTTTTGTTATTATTTTGCTGTACTTTTTTTTGTATTTTTATTTATTTTGTTCTTGTTGCTAAGTTGTCGCAATTAATTTAATAGCAATTTGTTTGTTAATTTGTTGAGGTTGTTTTGACTAAAATTTGTCTCTCGCTGCTATTTACTTGTTCATATACATATATATATATATAGCGGTGTTTGTGTGTGCGTTTACACTGTCAATTTGCTTTAGAATTGCTCTTCTATTGTTTGCATAAATTTTCTTCGTTCATTTCAGTTATGCTTTTGTGTTATTTTATTCCGATTTTTTTATTTTCATTTTTTTTTCTTATGTGTGATTTTCTGTTTATTTTATTTTCCCATTTTGCATGCGGTTTCGTCTTCTTCGTCTTTATTTTTATTAATTTAAATTGAAAGTATTTCACTTTTTATTTTTCAATTGAATTCTTCTGGCTTTTTTTCAATTTCAATTTATTTCAATTGACTTGATTGCATTTGATTTAGTTGACACCTCAGAAATTTTGAAAAATAAAAAGCAAATACAATAAATTTTTGTAAATACGAATATATTGTATATCTATGTACGAGTACATATGTACACAAATTGTTGCCTCTTAATATTATTTACTGTAAAGATATGTAAAAACCTAGTTGATGTATTTATTAACCATTTTCCCAAGCAGACAATAATTTTATGCCACAAAACCTAAAATTTAAAAAATTAAAATTAAAAAACAATAAAAAAATAAATAAAAAAATACATAAGAAAATAAAAATTAAAAATTAAAAATAAAAAAAATAAAAATTAAAAATTAAAAATAAAAAAAATAAAAAAAAAATTAAAAAATAAAAAATAAAAATAAAAATAACAAAAAAATAAAAAATAAAAAAATTTAAAAAAATAAAAAATAAAAAATAAAAATAAAAAAATAAAAAAATATAAAGATTTAAATTTAAAAATACCAAAAAAAAAAGAATAAAAACTAAGAAATTTAAAAACTGTAAAAAGTAAAAAATACAAAAAATAGATAAATAGAATAATACCAAAAATCAACAAAATATAAGAGTTAAAATAATATAAAAAATTAAAAATAATAATAAAGAAAATGGAAAAATTAAAAAAAAAAAAATTAAATAGAAATATAATTAAAAAAATGAACTAAAGATAAAACTAGAAAATATTAAAAAATAAAAAAAAGCAATGGTACTTTTTATTTTTCTTGAATGATTAAAAAATCATGCTTTGCCTTTTTCCCGCTTCTAATTTATTTTATTTTCAAAATATACTTTTTTTTCAATTTGTTTTTACTTCCTCTAAAATTTCATCATATATTTATTTTCATATTTCTACTCTCAGTAATTATTAGCACTTCCTTCTCTACTTGACATTCTTACTAATCCCACTACTGCTTGGGTTTACTCAATTACTTGTACTTCAGTGTATACCTAACAGTATAACACGTTCTTATCACTGTCACATTAAACTTTTGCCACTAAAGTGTGTCTACGAGTTCAAAGTATTTCAATTAAAATCCTTATCAGCAACTTAAACAAAAAAGAGAATCAAATAAAATGAAATGTAGTGTCTTCCTGTCTGTCGATTAGACATTTCACTAAAGTAAACTGTATGTTTCTTTGTAGTAATATTTGTTGCATTACTTGGATTGTTAAACTTTTGTAATTTCTATTAGTTTAAAAAAAAAATTTTCCGAGTTAATGAATATTTATGACATTTAATGCAGATATGTATTGTATATACATATATATAAAATAATTGCATATATATTATACTCATACCTTTAGGGAGACGTATTCACTTCGCAATTTTAGTTTTTATTTCTTGTATGTAAAATTTTTCTCAACCCATAAATACCGATGGGGAACTTGTAGAATTGTAATCATTTCCAAGCTAGTTTGAATATGAAAAAAATTAAAATTAAAAAAATTAAAATTAAAAAAATTAAAATTAAAAAAATTAAAATTAAAAAAAAATTAAAATTAAAAAAAAATTAAAATTAAAAAAAATTAAAATTAAAAAGAAATTAAAATTAAAAAAAGAATTAAAATTAAAAAAAATTAAAATTAAAAAAAATTAAAATTAAAAAAAATTAAATTAAAAAAAATTAAAATTAAAAAAAATTAAAATTAAAAAAAATTAAAATTAAAAAAAAATAATATTAAAAAGAAATTAAAATTTAAAAAAAATTAAAATTAAAAAAAATATCAATTAAAAACAAATTAAAATTAAAAACAAATTAAAAATTAAAAAAAAAATTAAAAATTAAAAAAAAATAAAAAAAAAAATTAAAAGAAAAAATAAAAATTAAAAAAAATAATCACTAAAAATGAAATAAAAATAATAAAAAAAATTGACAAAAGTGATAAATATAAAAAAACAACAATTAAAAAAAGTTAAAATAAAAGATTTAAAAAAATAAAATATTATATTAGAAAAAATATGAATTGTAAACTTTACAAAAATATAAAAGACTTAAAATAATAAAACCCAAATAAAAAAAAACAAATATAAAGTAATAAATATTAAAAATAAAGAAGTGAAAAGTAAAAAAAAATACATTAAGATTTTACAAAATAAATTAATAGGAATAAATATATTATTTAAAAATAATAAAAAATAAAATACTTTAAACATTAAAATACGTGTAACTAAATCTGATTTAGAAAAAAATAAAATGAAGTAAAAAATAAAAAAATATAAAAATAAAAAAATATATAAGAATAAAATAAAAATATAAGAAAAACATAAAAATATAATAATAAAAAAAGAGAAGAATAAATTAAAAATCTTAAAGTAACAAAAAAGAAGAAAACACCAAAAACAGAATTAAAAATAAAAAATATATAGGAAATCTATAAATTAAAAAAATTAAAAAAAAAAAATTAAAAAATAAAATAAAAATATAGAAATAAAAGTTGCAAAAAATGTATTCGAATGAGTTATTTCAATTTCCTTTTAATATATTTAGCTCTCGCATACAATTTTTTCTTCTACAAAAAATGATTATATCCAGTTTTCAATAGATTTTTCAACATCTTCGCTTATTTCCTACTGGGTCAACCACTTTTGTACATATTTAAAAGGCTTCTAAACAGTTTAAATGTCATTAGCCTACTGTTCGACAGATTAAATCGTAATCACCTCTATAATCTCAGTCATAAAATTAAGCACATCTCGCTCGTCACTTAATGCTGATAAAGTACCGCAATAAAATATATACGTACTTACTACACATGCATGAAAATGTGTTTGTATTTGTAAATAAATTCTATATTAAGTAAAAAAAAAAGTATTCAACCATTCAGTATGTGCGTGTTTTTATTAGGTAATTTCTTGAGGTATTACAAAGGCATACATGTGTGTATATATACTATATATATAATTGTAAGCATAACTTAGATTAATCAAATTTTAATGCACTCACCGCGTCAGAACTCAAGAAGGCCCCATTAAGGTGGGCTAAGTGGTATTTTTTTTAGACTTTTCTTATCTATTAATTTATCTAATAGTTTAAGGCGAAGTGCTCTCGTGCTGTTAAATGGGGTCACCACTAGTGCCAGGTGTGTCCCATATCCGTTAGTTGGTTAGTTTTCTTAACGAGCGTTCTACATAGTATATGAGTATATATGAGTTTAGCAATTTTCTGATTGATTGTCCTTTGATGTGAATATGTATGTGCTAGCACTCAATTCTTTCTATTACGTTTTTCCATCGAAATTTATTTCATCAAGCATTGATTTGCTGTTTTCCAAATTATAGTCTTTAGATATTATATTTTTCATGCTTAGAATATTTATTTTTCCTCAGTTTTTTCAATTTTCTTTTGCCGCTTTGTGTTCAATAGTAATTTCCCTTGCATGCCGACACATGTTTCGGAAGTAGGAAATAAGAAAATCGTCTACACAGAGCTTTTCCCTGTACTTTTATTTATTTATTTATTTATTTCTTTTACATGAGATGTGTGTTAATATGTGGAAGCAGGTGGTCGGAAATTATAAATTTTTCATTCAATTATAGTTAATATTATAGACATAATATTTAATACAATAAATTAAAGCTACATTCAAATTTTAAAAAAATGTAGTGTAAAGAACTCACCAATATTATAATTAATATTATTTTTTCCTTAATATTTTTCTACTTGAAAATGAAGCCGCAAATATCAGTTGTTTCAAAAAAAATTTGCTAAGCAACGTTGCCAATTTTCTTGAACAGAAGTCTTGTTTATTTCTCAATCGTTGAAATTGTGCGTTGGCATCATTGAAAAGAAGCAATAAATTCATTAATAATATTTTTAAATTTTAAATAAAATGTATTTTATTTTAAAAAGTTAATTATGCACTGTTGCCAATTTTTTTTTTAATAAAAATCTTAATCAGTGATATTGTGCGCAAAAATGTTTAAATAAAAGCAAGAAACTCTTTAAAATCTATGAAAATTTGATTTGAAAACCACGTTGCCAATTTTCTTTAATAGAAACCGTGCCTATTTCTAAAGCAGTGAATTAGAAATGTAAGCAAGAAATTTAAAATAAATATTAAATTCATTAATAATATCTTCAAAATGTAAATAAAATGAAGTTGATTCAAATAATTTAATTTAACATTATTGTCAATTTTCTTGATAATAAATCTTAGTCATGGAAACATAAATGTATTACTTAAAAAATAGAATGGAAGCAGTAAATTATGCAAAAATATTCTCTAGACGTTAATAAATTGTAGTAGTTTCAAAAAATTTACTGAGCAATGTTGCCAGTTTTCTTTATGAGATATGTTGTATATTTCTAAATCAGCATTAAAGTCTTTAATAACTAAATACTTCTATATTATCTTCTAAATTTACAATAATTTAATTAAAACAGTTTAAAAAAAAATAACAACGTTGCCAATTTTCTTAAGAAGAAAATGTGTATTCATAAAACTATTCACTTGGCACTGTTGCCAATTTTCAATAGAAATTAAATTTTCGCTAGTTCAAGGTTTTCGGACACAATATCCTTTCAATATTTGCAGCCCCAAGGGGCTATTTGCTGAGCCGAGGTCTTAAACTCTCAATCTCGCGATCTTTTATGAAAGCGGAGACTTCCGAAACCCCTCAAACCTATACACTGTCGATACCTAACGACATTGGCGGCAAGTTAGAATCCGTTTTTTTTTTATTTGTGCTCTCTCTCCTCTTGTTTTTTTATTATTAAAAAACTTTTCACAACATCACCAACAAAAATTACCCTCCCGTTAGTATACAACAATAATGGGTTTTAATTTTTTTCTCGAATAGTTTGACTGTTGCGAAAGTTTAAGTGAAATGTGTTGATTTGCAGTGTAAAGTTTTTCCCTCTCACAACTCGAACACTTAGTTTGACGAGTGGTTTTCCTGTGCTTTTTAGTATTTTATGCTGCTATAATGGGCACTTAATGGCGAAAATGGCGAGAAAATAAATGAAATAATGGGAAATTTAAATAATATGTTAAAATGGTGCTTCTCAAAGAACTGAAGTGTGAAAATTTAATCGCCTTATTGAGATTGGCCGGGGGACAGTTGTCATAAAGGGACTGGGAAAAATTATAAACAGTGAACTGATCGTTGAAAAAATGATAATAATATTAATGAAATTAATATAATAATATAATAATATCAACCATAGTTAAAAATATTTAAAAACTAATAGCAAAAATAACCAGTAAAAATAACAATAGTGATAATAATATAATAATAACAATAATAATAATAGAATCAAATTATAATATAATATATTAATAATATTTAAAAATAATAATAATCAAATTATAATATAATATATTAATAATAATTAAAAATAATAAAAAATATAAATAATTACAAATAATTAGAAATAGTAATAATGGCAACAGAAATAAAATAATAAAAAACGATTTAAAATAATAATAACAGATAAAAATAATAATAATTAATAAAAATAATAATAATAAATAAAAATAATAATAATAAATAAAAATAATAATAATAAATAAAAATAATAATAATAAATAAAAATAATAATAATAAATAAAAAATAATAATAAATAAAAATAATAATAATAATTAAAAATAATAGTAATAAATAAAAATAATAATAATAATTAAAAATAATAGTAATAAATAAAAATAATAATAATAATTAAAAATAATAGTAATAAATAAAAATAATAATAATAATTAAAAATAATAGTAATAAATAAAAATAATAATAAAGAAATAGAAATACTATAATAATAGGAATAAAATAATAATAATAATAAGAATAAAATAATAATAACAATAAGTATAAAATAATAATAATAATAGAAATAAAATAATAATAATAATAAAAGTAATGAAACCACAATAATAATAAGAATTAATAATAATAATTAGAAATAATAATAATATCTAGAAATAATAATAAATAAAAATAATAATAATAATAATAATAATAATAATAATAATAATAATAATAATAATAATAAGAATAAAAAAACAATAATAATAAAAATAAAATAATAAAAATAATAGGAGTACAATAATAATAATAAGAGTAATGAAATAATAATAATAATAAAACATAATAATAGTAATTAGAAAAATCAATGATAATGATAATAAAAATAATAATAATAACAATAATAAAAATAATGATAATAATAAAAAATAATAATTAATCTTAAAGTAATAGTATAATAATAACAATAATTAAAAATAATGATGATAAGTAATAATAAACAATAAATGATAAATTTTAAAATATTAAAATATTAATAATAATTAAAATTAAAAATAATAAAAATTTGTGTATTTAAAAATATCAAAAAAAAAAAATGACAAAAATAATAACAACAATAAATTAATAATAATTAATTATTACCCTCAAAAGAAAATGTTTCGGGATTATTCAAAAGAAAATTATAAGTGCTGCCATCCTTTCTGCGTTAGACTTTAGTTCTCCCTTCTTATTGAAATTTTAATATTTTTATGCGCCATTTAGCTCCGAAAATCCTTTTACATAAAAATTAATTATAATTTTTCACATTATTTTGTAATTTGTTCTAAACTTTCATTTACAACATTTGGGTATGCAGGTCAAGTTGTTGTACCCCATTCATTATATATGAGTACATATGTACATGCCCAACCAAGTTTCGTAACCTGACTTACTTAACTGGCAGACTCGTTTGGCACTACGGTGCTAGAAAGTCAAGGCTTTCCAGCGGCAAACATACATACATACATGTACATCCTTTTCATCCTTTCATAACTGGGTCAATTGGCTTTTTCGGTTATTAGTTCGTTTCGTTACGTTAAGTTTCGTTTTGAAATTCTTTTCATGTATATACATACATAAATACATATGAGGTATATAATAGTATATTAAGTGCAGACGAACTCAACACGAAACCATTGGGTGCAGCTGCACTCAACATTTATAGGTTAACCTGAAAGTATGAATGAATGAATGAATGAATAGCTGGCACATACATATGTACATACATACAATCAAACGTATATAATGTATAAACGTTAATAAATGGGGTCATGCAGGTTGTTCAAAGGGCGTATGGTATGCACATAAGTTAATATTTGTATTTATAAGAGGAGTTCATAGAAGAGAATGTATTTGTTATTATAAAAATAATTATTTGTACAGTGAAAGATATTATTTTAATAAAAGCATACAAAAAGTGAAATAAAATTACTAAATAACAAACAAAATTTTGTAATTTATAAGTTCTAATGCAATTATTTAAAAATGAATGCGCCCGAATGTAGGCAGCGTTTTCCATACTCATAACTTTTAATCACTGAAAATTAAAAATGAGAAAAATTTAATGAAATAAAATATGAAAAATTTAAATAAAATTAAAAAAAATTAAATAAAAAAGCTACATACAAAATAGAATAAAATTAAAAAAAAATAAATAAAAGAAAAATTAAAAAAAATATACTAAAAATATAAATTGAATATAATAAATAAATGAAATAAATAAAAAAATTAGAAAAAAAGTAAAAATAATAAGAAAAATAAGAAAAAAAAATTAGAAAAAGAAAAAAAAAAAAATAAATATAAGAAAAAATAAAAATAAAAAAATTAAAATAAAAAATAAAAATAAAAAAAATTAAAATAAATAAGTAATTGAAATAAAATAACAAATGAAATAAATAATTATTTGAAATAAATAAATAAATAAATTGATAAAAAAATACTTTAATAAAAAGTTATTATTAATAAAAAATATTATTTCTAATGAAAAAATTTTTTTAATTACACATCCTGCGTTAATTTAAGTAAGAAAAATTGTTTGACACAAATTTTTGTGCTGATTTCTAAATTCTGGCACTCAACATTTAAATATTCTCCTCACTTGCCCACAACCACTCAACTTGCTAAATTGCATGTTAGCTTTTGCAATTCAATTAATTATTTTCGCAACTCTTTGCTGTGCAAAATGCCTCCTTACCACTCCCACACTCTCGCTGCTTTAATCACATGGGTGCTGCGCTATTAACTTTTGACGCGCCATCAACGAACGATGTACACATGTATCTATGTATGTATGTATGGGTAGTAGTTGCGTATGGATATACCACGTCATGATTTACTTTCAATTTTAATGGCCGAAAGTGCTAAATTCGATTACATGCAAATATTTATGTATGCAAAAGAGTGTTTGTTTGTCTAACACCCACAAATTGAAATGATTTAATGATTTTACCTTTTCTATTTTGGTCGCATTGAGTCAGTGAAGTAATGTATTTCGGGCTACTGCATGTCCACTACCATCGAGGAATGGTAAATATGAGTGTATGTAAATTATTCGCTGTCAGCTTGATTAGACACGAAATATGTGTGTGCGCCTAAAAGCATGCTAATGACACTAATGACGCGGACAGACCCACCTAAATTACTGCATTGCCTTGCTGTCTGTAAGAATATTTTTAGTTTTGTTGTTATTATTATTTTTTTTTGTTTTTTGTTCTGTCCTATATTTCTACTTTATCTTACTGCAATTTTCTTTCGCTCGTTATGTGATTTAAATACATGCTTAGTTCAGTTCGGGCGAATTCTATGGCGTAACCACAATTCCATCAAATTCTGTCATGAATCATTCATGTCTCCAGCTACACTATATTTAGCTTGGTAATGACGTGTCTCGCTCGTGTCTCGTCCTCACAATATCGTTTGACCTTTTTCAAACGCACATATGCATACATTTAGGCGCTTGTGTTATGAAATCCCGATACATGTCTACATTTGTCTGGATTTGTTTAAATATTTGCTAAATCGTCAGAGGCTTTTCGCTGGATAATAATAAAATAAATAAAAATAAAGTTAAGTAAAAAAATACATTAATTAAATAAAAAAATAAACTTTAATAAAAATTAAGTAATTTATAAAATAATTAAATAAACCAATAAATGTAAATAAAAAAATAAATATTCAAATAAAAATATGAAAAAATAAAAAAAAGAATTAATAATTAAAAAATAAAATAAAAATAAGGATTAAAATAAAATAATATGAAATAAATAAAATGAAAAAATTAAATAAATTAATGTGCTAACTGAATTGTTATTAATAATAAAAAATTAAAATTAAATTAAGAAAAACAAATAAAATAAATAAATATGAAATAAATGAAAAAAAGAAAGAAGACTAAATGAAATAAACCAAAAGTAGAAAATAAAAAAAAATAGGTATCAGAAATTTAAATGAAATTAAGCAAAATAAAATAAGAGCAAAAATATATTTAAATTGATCTAAAAATTTATAAAGACTAATATTCATGAAAAAATTAAAACGAATTAATACAATTTAAAAAAAAATTAAACTAAATTAAAAAAATCAAAAAATAAAAACAAAAATAGTTATAAAACCAATTAAAAAAGAAACAAAAAATAAAAATAAAGTAGAGAAAATAAAAGAAAAAAAATTAAAAACTAAATAAAAAATAGTAAGTTAAAAATGAAAAATAGATTTAAAAAAATAAAAATAAAGAGTAAAATATTTAAAACAATATAATATAAAAATTGTAAAATTTAAAACAATATAATATAAAAATTGGAAAATTTAAAGCAATATAAAAAAAATTGGAAAACTTAAAACAATATGATATAAAAATTGGAAAATTTAAAACAAATAAAATAAAAATTGGCAAATTTAAAAAATATCATAAAAAAATTGGAAAATTTAAAACAATATAATAGAATTTATAAAATTAATATAAAACATTTAAAAAAAGACATAAAAATTAAAAAAAAAATTAAAATTAAAAAAAAAAATGAAAAAATAATAAAAAAAAAATAAAAAAATAATAAAAAAAATAAAAAAATAATAAAAAAAAATAAAAAAATAAAAAAAATAAAAAAATAAGAAATAAAAAGTAAAAAGTAAGAAATAAAAAAATAAAAAGTAAGAAATAAAAAATAAAAAAGAACAAAAATAAAAAAATCAAAAATAAAAAATAAATATAAACAAAAAATAAAATAAAAATTAAAAAAAAAAATATAAAACAAATAACAAAATAAAATATAAAAAAAAATAAAAAAATAAGAAACAAAAAATAAAAAATAAAAAAAATAAAAATATAAAAAAATAAAAAGAAAATATAAAAAAATAAAAATACAAAAAATAAAAAAAAAATAAAATTAAATTTTAGAGTCGATTTATGAGTATATTTCACCGTTATTGTAACACATTTTTCACTAAGAGACCAAAAAAGATATCCCTCCGCATACTTATATAATCATACTATAGAATTTTTGAAGCGATTTTAATTTATTTTCCAATTAAAATCATTAAGGGATCATACTGAAAGAACTCACTGACTGACTGGGAGTTATTTGTTTTGTCAGGGTATTACAAACAAACAATCTGTGAGCGCTTACGCTTTCTTTTCGCCTACAAAGTGTTGACGCTGAAAACAATTTCCCTTTTCAATTAAGTGTGTGATACGGCAAGAGCGGGAGATGGCATTAGATTTTAATTGAAAATGGAATCTCTATGGGTTTAAGGTTAAGTTGAAGTATTCGTTAGGCAATCAGCGGTCATAACCTCACTTTTTTTATGTGTATATCCATATTTTTAATTGTTTTAGTGCTTCATATTAATTAATTTTTTTCCCGCGCTCAATAACAATTTTTTCATTCTTTTCTCTCTTCTACTTGCAGTTGTGGAACTTTGTGGGTTGTCAGCTAGAGTGACTAGTTATCGTTACAGCTTCAACAGTTTCATTGAAATAGCAGACAGAAAGGAAAAAATAAAATAAATAAATGAAAATAAACAAGAACACGGTGTAATAAAATGTGGTTACTAAATTAAGTGCAGAGAAGTGTTAAAAAAGTGAAAAAATAAAATTAAATTAAAATTCGCCGACAACAAAGCAGAAACAAAGAATCGCAGCCACTAAAAAATTGCAAAAAAAAACTCAGACAATATAACCAAAAAGGATAACTGGCGCACAACAAAGGCAACAAAAGTTTTCCAGCAGCGCCCACTCTGCGTCTCAGCTTCCGAAGCTTTGAAAAGCTTTTTTATAGTGAATTTACCATTTTTTTTAAACAAATTTAATTTTTTACCTAAAATAACGTGCTCGAAAAATAATAAAAACCGTTAGAAACGTTGTAAGATTCTCGTTTGTGTGTTTCGTGTTCATTCGTTTATTTCTTGCAACGCTCGTTTTTATTTGCCCACACCTTCGGTCGTACTTTATTGCTGCCGATGTAAGTCATTGCTACGTTGTTAATTGAAGAAATTGTGTTCGAATTGTGTTTTCCGGCCATACAGCGATATCCGGTTCGTTCGTACATTGGTTAAAACTGTATGACATTACTTGGGCCTAGCGCCCCTGGTATGGCCTTTATGATGAAAAAGAAAAAGTATAAGTTCAATGTTGAGGTACAATTGCAAGAGCTCTCCGAGGTGGCGCTCGTGAATGAGGTGCTGTTCGCGAAAATACGTCTATTGGATGGTGGTTCGTTTCAGGAATACAGCAGCAGGTGAGTTCAAAATCTGAAGGTCTTTTCAGAATTGATAAAATTTCAAGCTCGTGGGCAAATGAAATGTCTTGTAACGAGGATCCGATCCGAACTCGCCTTAAGTACTTCAGTCTGATTTATCTCGCTATCTCTCTGTCGGGGTTCCCCAAAGATCAAGCTCTGCCGTAAATCAATGTCGAAAGAAAATCCTGGGGCTCCTCTAGCTGTGCTGCGATATAAATTCTCATGAAGCCCACTTGAAAAACTCTTAAGTTCATCTGTTCCCGTCGTTCTTATTGTCTGCTCGCAGTGTTTCGTTCTTTGTCTCTTTACGGGATTCCTGTCCCAACATTCTTCAAATGGCTCAGTTTGATTTTAAACATTCTCTCTCGTGGAACATTCAGCACAACTATGGAGAATCTAACTGGGTTCGCTGAAAGCTAAGACTGAATACAAGGTCGGTCGCAAATCACCTAATCTTAATCGGACGAAATCCACAAAACGTTAGAAAGGCCTCAGCTGAAGCAACTTCCAGCGTCGAACTGATAAGACCTCCAACTGTCCAATGGTAAAGGGTCGGACCATGAGACCAGCTTTCATAAATTTCATCGCGTAGACTGCACTCTTGTCGGCGCTCGACGCCAATTAAAGACACCAAGTGAATCCAGGTCCTGCACTACCGAATAGTGAGCATCCTTGTGCGAGTTGTGATAACCTGTGTAAAGCCTTGGGTCACGGCTTAAAAGGAGGTAGCTTTAGGGGAGACGCTTCGATATATTCAAATTAAGAGTTTACTACTGTCTTTTTGCATCGTCTGTACATAAGAGATACGAGATTTCAGATCCGCCTCTCAGGGTTTTAATGAAATAGACTATCCATTCATCCAGTTCGGTATCTTCTGAAGTAGTTTCAGTCGGTAGCAGAACCGACCTGCATATCTGCACCATTCTGACGTTCGCCAGAGCTCAAGAGCTGTTGCCTGCTTCCTTAATGTTCAAGATTTTAGCTAGAAAGAGACAGATACTGACTACTTTAACCTAAAGAGCCATTACGGATACTGGGTCGGATGCCTTCACGTGTCGTTTGCAGTCAAGCTGACTGTGGGGTCTCGAATATGAATCACAGCCGCAGGAAACCCAGGGTGCTTGTTCGTAAATGCTTCGAAATGCGGGAACTTGTCGTGTGCATAACACTTACGACCTTCTTCCGTATCGGACACTGATTTTCTTCAACTAAGTTTCTACAATATAACTGCAAATTTGCATTTCTTTCCATTCCACAGAGAGGAAGTACGCGATCATCGTGTAGTATGGAATCGCAATTTCGAATTTCCATGCAAAATGTCCGCCAACGCATCGACAGGCGTACTGGATCCCTGCTACTTACGCATCTCCATACGCAAAGAGATGAAGGGTGGACGTAGTTATTTTAAGTTAGGTTTTATCGATATAAATCTTGCCGAATTCGCTGGCGCTGGACTAACATCGCGACGCTTTCTGCTCGAGGGTTACGATTCACGGCATCGTTTGGATAACTCCATGCTGCTGGTATCCATTAAAATGCACATGCTTAGCGGTGATATACTCTTCAAGGCGTAAGTACTTAAATTTGTATAAAATTCAACCATTTATCGCTAAGCAAATTGTTTCTTTCCTCTGCCTTTAGACCCACACCGAATCTGAAGAGTAAACAGAAGCCATCTACAGATGACTTGGCCACAGCAGCGACGGGCGTCGGCTTGCAAACGCCCACTGCAACAGCCTTGCCCAGCATTGGTGGCGGTGTGGGCAGTGGTGCGTCCAGTGTGAGCGGCGGCAGTCAAGGCATACCTGTAGGTGGCGGCGCTACATTGGGCGGTGGCCTCAATAGTGCGGCTAGTACGCGACCTGTGTCGACTGTGCGCGATGATGGTAAACTGATGATCCTAGAATTTGCAATTTAACATTTTAACATATTCTCTTCTCCCTTCACTTACAGATCTGGACCCACAAGTAGTGATCGCTTCGATTGTGACGGACTCTGGCCTATCGGAATCATCTGAATCGGCTACAACACTCACTACAGAAGCGCTCTTGTTGCAACAGCAGCAGCAGCAACAACAGCAACAATATATCGCTTATCCAACGCAAAATATGTTGGGTTCAACGACAACAACAACAACAACAGTGGTGACATTGACAAATGCACAACAAATGCTGCCTTACGGTGGTATTGGCGGCACGGGTGGCAGTGGCGGCGGCGGCGGCGTGCTCAGTATTGTGGGTAGCAGTAATTGTGGCACAACCAGCGGCAATGTGCTAACGGGCGGCGGTGGTGGGGGTACTGGAAGCGCGTCGATTATGGAAATGGGCCACTCACGTAATTCCAGCAACACTAGTCAAGTGAGTAAAGTGCTGATAACACGAAAAATCTATTGATGATGATTTGTGTATGTGCTAGCAACTAAAATTTATTTCCGCTTTACTCTTCTTGTGCTTTACTTTTCTATGCGGCTTTCTTTTGGTACCGACCTGCGTACGTACGTCGTAGATGTCAAAGGGTTCGGGTTATAGCAGTTTTTCGCACAGTCAACATTCGAGGCAAAGTTCTGAAGGCGATTCAGGTCATGCAAGGTAAGCGTTTTTTGTTGTAACACAACAACAATAGCAACATTTGTAATTTTTTTTTACTTGTTAAGCGTTTATTTATTAAATATTGTATAATTTTTGTTGTAATTTTGTTTATATTTTTGTATAGTACGTATGTATTTTATACTTTAAACTTATATAGCTTATATATTACTTATACATATATATGTATCTACTAATTTGCCATCAAAACTAATTCGAGTGCCAAAGTATAATGCAAAAATTCTAAAAAAAAACCAAAACTTTTTTATGTATTGAAAAAGTTGTATATTATAGTAAAACATTTTTTGTTTGATACTTCTTTGTTTTCGTACACGTATTTGCCTATTTTAACCAAACTAAACAAGCAACACTAACAAATAAAAATTTACATGCAAAGCAACAATTAACAAAAATAACAAAACGCGCCAAAACATTTGAAATTTTTAACCCTACTAATCTACTACATGACATACTAAGCTACAAAAAAAAAAATATAACCAAAAATAAAACAAATTAACAAGCACAAAAAACTCTACAACAACTATAAACAGCCAAATGCTATTTTTTCAGTAAACAAGTGTTTTATTGTAAGCAATTTTTAGTATGTTTTTTTTTTTGTTTTTTAAATTTCTTGTTTGGGTTATGCAGCCCTAACCTAAAATTGTGTTGAAATTTTACATTTCTCTGAATAATAGTGTTGTAATGTGGGTTTATTTATATTTTTTTTATATTTATTTTAGTAAAAAATACTTTTCAACCCTTTTATAGATAAATCCTTTTAGTGAAATTGTTTAATTATATGATTTTCATGCAAATTTAACAATAAATTTTGATTTTTTTCTCAATATAAACTACCCTTTTTCTATGATGACTTCCTAGAATTAATTTTAAATATTTAATTATTAGCAACAATTTAGGGATTTTCCGGGATTTTTTATACATATTATATATTTTTTTCAATTAAATTTTAGTCAGAAAAATTTTTTAATAATTGTATAGGTTCTTTTAGTGAAATTGTTTAATTATTTAATTTTAATTTGAACTTATTTATACCATAATCTCTTTAACGCTCTTCTGTGATGTCGTTTTTATACATTTTTTTTACGTACATTTTTTTTAATTAAATTTTAGTCAGAAAAACTTTTTAATAATAGGTTCCTTTAGTGAAATTGTTTAATTATTTAACTTTAATTTGAATTTATTTGCACCATAATCTTCTTAACGAGCGTTCTGTGATATCGTTTTTCTGGATTATTTTTATATATTTTATTTCAATAAAATTTTAGTGAGAAACTTTTTTTTTAATAATTTTAAAGGAATTTTAAGTGAAAATTATGCAAATAATTTTTTTTTTTTTAATCTAAACAGTGCTTTTGAATTTTTTTTTAATATTTAATTAATAGGGAAGATTAAGGGTTTTTTACTTAAACAATTTCTGGTGTTTGTTTTTTAATCAAATTTTAGTGAGAAATTCTTTTAATAATTTTTTTTTTTTAATATATACAGCCTTTTTTATTCCTCTTAACGCTGTTCCATGATACCATTACTGAACCTATTTTTTTAAATATTTGTTTATTGGGAAAAAATACAAATTTTCAGGAATTTTTATTAGTATTTTTCCATGCAATTTTAGTGGGAAATACTTTTTAAAACTGCTTTCAGTAAAGTTTTTCATAACTTTTTTTCACGATGTTTTTGTTGATTTTTTTTTAATACACTATTTAATATTGGGGTATTTCTTTTTAAATTTTAGTGAACAATCTTTTTTTATTGATTTTGGAAGTGTTTTTAGTAAAGTTGCTCACAACATTTTTCTATGATATCGTCGTAGAACTCTTTCGAACATTTGGTTATTAAATTCAATTTTAGACTAATTTTAGATAATTTACTAGTGGGTTAATGAGATTATTTCGTTATTGATAAAGGAATATTATTATTTTTCATTTATTTTTTCTGCCAATTCACAATTATGCTAGAAAAGTTTAAATTGAAAAGCTTTAATTAATAATTAGTCTAAATTTTTTATCTTTTTTTATGCTAATTAAAACTCATGCTAGAATAATTTTGATAAAACTTGCTATTTTTTAAAATTTAATTGTTAAAAACTTTAATGGCAAATTTCTAAAAGTTAAAAATAAGTAAATTTGTTAAAAAAGTGTAAATAATACACAATATAACCAATTGAACACATGAAAATAAAAATTCCAAAAAATCGTCTCTATTTAATAAAGTTCAATTGATTTTAATATATATTTCACCAGAATTCGTTCGATTCAAATTTATTTCAATAATTTAGCGCACACTTTTTTTTTAGCAGTAGCTGGCTGAGCAAACAACTTGCTAACCAGCGCCATGTAGCGGCAATAAAAATTATTTGCAACCTCAAATGCAATTTTTCAATGTTAAGTTTAAGGCCATTTCGGCCGACAGTTTGACGTCCGCTCAAAAAGTGACGACATGACTAAACGCATATAAATCATGCATATACTGCCTGCGCGAACGTATGTTTGTATGTTTGTTATGTACAAAAGAAATAAACGCGTGAATATGAATATCGAATGATAGAAGCACATCAAAAGCCAAGCAAGCGAAATAAATTTATAAAATATAATTAATCGAGGCTATAATTTTAATTTCGATTTTCAGCTAAGAAAAACATATGAATTTTATACCCGTATGAAAACATAAATTTTTTAAACTCTCATAATTTTTAATATTTTTTAAATGCATTTCTATACTTTTTTTTTTATTTTGTTCATTTTTTTATTTTTAATATTTTTTTTTAGTTTTTAGATAAATATTTTATTTGTTTTATCTTTTTATTTATATATTTAATTTTATTTTTTTAATTTTATTTATTTTCTTAATTTATTATTTTATTTTATTTAATTTTTTTTTTTGTTTTATTATAATTTTTTTAATTAAAAATTGTTTGATTTTTTTTTTTTTGTTTTATTATAATTTTTTTAATTAAAAATTGTTTGATTTTTTTTTAATTCTTAAGATTTTAAGCAAATTGGGTCCATTTTTTTACTTCATTTTTAAATTGTACTTATTTTCTTAATTTATTATTTTATTTTATTTAATTTTTTTGTTTTTATTATAATTTTTTTAATTAATAAAAATTGCGTGATTTTTTTTTAGTTCTTAAGACCGGATTTAAGGCAAACTGGGTTAATTTTCGTTTGTTTGTTTGCAGCATTTGTGATTTACAAATGTACATACCAAAATTGGCAGCCAGTCAAATTTGTTACTCATTCAATTCAATTTTTTTTTATTATTATTATTATTTTTTTTTATTTACAATTAAATTTAGACGCATCCAACTGTGGTATATGCAAATATTTTTATATTTGCATTTATTGTTTGCCAGTAAATTCTTTTACCTCATAAATTTTTTCATGTTTTTTATTCATTTATTTTTTTGCTTTCTTTCTGGCATCTCAAATTTCTTAACTGTCACAAAATCTCTAGTTAGAATATGTACATATGTACATGTGTGCAATCTAAAGCAGCTTTGTACCTCGTTTGGTTTTTATTTAATTATTTTTTTTATCTCTGCTTGTATTTGATTTTATTTTTGGGGCGTCAACCGTGATGTTGATGATGAGCTCATCGCATTTGGTACGCAGTTGCATTTATTTTTATCAATTTTAATACAATTAAAATGTACTCTACTCAAAACGATGCATTAGGGGTGCGGTTTTCCTTTAAGGTTACTTTAGGTCATCGGCGAAGTGAATTTTTTTTACGAATATTAAATTTTTGTATGCTTCAAGCTCTTTTTAATAATAAAAATCACTACCAAAAATGATAAAAAATAAATTATTAGAATTATTGAAGAACCATTCAATGAAAGAATGCCATTTTTATTAATGATAGGTTCACTAACGGGCAATAAAAAGGCGAACAAAGTATTTTTTCTTAGCATTTTTTCAATTTTCCAGTTCGAATATCCTGATAACTGCTGCTTCAAATGTTTTTCTCAGTGAAAAATATTCACTTGTAAAGATACACAATTATACAGATTTCGATTATCAAAATATTTTGAATATTTCTGATTTCGTTAAATTATCGATTAATCGATATAAATTTTCTACAATAAATTATGGGCTGTTTGAAATTATTTTCACTTTTATCGTTAGGTGATCAACATTAAATTACTTTAGGAAAGTTTGTTTTGAAAAATTGTAAAAGTAAACGATTATATTTTTCGATAAATAATCGATTAATCAATCAAAAAAATAACGCAATTTATCTAAGTCAACAAATAATCAATTATATAAATTGCGTTATTGTTATTATCAATTTTCACTTCTATCGATAATTTTTTGATATATAATTGATAAGTTGTAGCAAATTTTCATTAAAAAAATGTAATTATTGTCATAATGTTAGGAAAAAATTCCTTGCTAATTCTACATATTATTTTATAGATTTCATTCCAAATTAGGTGATTATACTCTTATTTATCGATAAACGATAAAGATTTTACGATCACTATCTATTATCTTATTCTTATGCATAAATAATCGTTTGATCGACGTTAATTTTTTTATTATCGAAATCCAAACGAAAATGTTTATCATGAACGATAAATTATAGTATTGAAATAATAATTTTCTTTTTCATCGATAATTGCTTACTATTAATTGTCAGAATTTTAAAGAAAATGTTTTGTCAATTATTAAGATTTACAATCAATTTTGAATAGCTATTTGTTATCTATAATTTTAGGAAAACTAGTTGGTTATGTTAATCGTTAAATACGTTTTTATTTTTCGATTCACGCAATATTTGAATATATTTTCTTGCTATTAATAATCGATTTAAATTTTGATGAGATGATGTAGATTAAATTAAATATATATTTTAAGTTATGTCTATGACAAGTTTCACTTCGTTATCTTTAACATTTTGTTATTTAATCGTTAAATTGTTATTAATATTAAATGTTTAGTAATGCATTGCCTTTGTTTACGGAACTAAAATTTATTTAGCATTTTCAAATTCTTTCAGCCAAGACAATATATGTAAAACTTTCATTTATCGATAACTTTTCAGAATTAGTCAATTATATTTATCGATAATTTTTCGAAAATTGATCGATTTTATTTATTGATTACATTTAGAAATTTATTCGATTATATTTATCGATAAATTTAGAAAATTATTCGATCATATTTATCGATAAATTTAGAAAATTATTCGATTATATTTATCGATAAATTTAGAAACCTTTTCGTTTATATTTATCGATAAATTTAGAAAATTATTCGATTATATATATCGATAAATTTAGAAAATTACTATTTATCGATACATTTTGCAAATGCAAAAAAATTGCTATTTATTTAATTATTTCTTTTCTACGAATTTTGTAATCTTCTTCTTCGCTTTGTTCTTGTTGTAGAGCCGGAAGTTAGAAATTTTAATAATTTTCTTTCAGCAGGGCTATTGGGATTTCGAGTCATATCATAAAAAAATATGTATAACTTTTTTAGTAATTATTCATCGTTCTTGGTGGATAGGTTGCAATTTTTGTTGGCATTATTTTGGTGGGATTGAAAGCATAAGGGAGTAACAGTGTTGCCATTTATTAAAAAAAATAATAATACTATTAATTTTCAAAATATTGCACTTTAAAATTTTTTAGCACACTCGCGTACTTTTTAATGCTTAAAATAATTTGAATGCAAATTCCACTTTACTGTAGTTTAAAAAATTGGTTTTAATTATGATTAAAAGAAATTATATAAATAAAAAATTGGTTTTAATAAATAATAATTTATACTACTTATTTGGTTGATGGCTTTTGGTTTCATGCAAATTTAGTAAGCAAAATTATTTAAATTAAATTAGTAATTACTTAAACAATTAGCAATTAATTTGATGGGATTTATTTAAAGCAAAAAATATTTTTATTAACAATTAATTAATTAAGAGAAGTATTTAAATGGCAAAAAGTATTTTATATAAAATTTTCCTTATTAAAATATTATTAAAAAAATAATTTTTTTATTTAAAAAATATTCTCATATTAGCTTTTTATATTTATGTAGTTAATTTAAATATTTTATTGATTTTATTTAATTTTTTTTGACGTAAAACTTTTAGCTCCAGCACTTAGCTTAGTAATTTTAATTTATTTTATTACGCTCCACTTGTTATTTTGCGCTAATTACACTCTTGTTTTTTTTGTTTCTTTGTATTCTATTTTTATGATTTTTTATAATTTTTGTAAAATAAATTTGAAAAATTGTAAAACGAAAAAAATAAAATTTGTTGGTATTTTGGGCGCCAACCAACAAAATCTACTCTAAAACAATAACAAATAACAATGGTGTTGTTGGTTTATACATATAAACACCAATGCAACGACAACGGTTGAACGTAATGTATTGTAATGTAATGTACTGTAATGTAATGTACTTAACGGTAATACCATTTGCACTTACGACTTGTTGGCAAAACGAAAATTATTTGAAACAAATTGAACTTCGCTGCACCACGTATCTCTCTCTCTCTCCCACCAATCAACCAAACTTACTTACAATGCATACTCAAACACACACATACACACGTTCAGCAGATTCAGCAAATCCGTTTCTCTACTTAATAGACTTAATCAGAAAACCGCCAACGCCATGAAGCTTAATATACCATCGTTGAATCACCACCACCACCACCAACAACAACAACAGCAACAGCAAATAACGACAGAAACCATCAGCGAGTATGAGAGTGAAGAGTTAATCTTCCAGACGCCCAACTCCACCATACGTGATGAGGAATTCCGTACGCCACTTAACGAGATGCCACCCTCAGCCACGAGCTCGCTATCGATTTACGGTGAAAAGTTTGTGCTGCACACACCCTCGCCCACATATCGGAGCGTGGCGAGCAACAGTCGCAGCGGTTCGCGTGCCTCACAGATCTACGAAAGTGGCAGCGGCAGTGGCGGTAGTCGTGGCAGTGGCAGTGCCAGCGGTAGTGGTGAGTCGGGTTCGGAGGAGACGGCGGATGACTCAGGTTTGGATGAGAATTTCCATACGCCGCGTGTTGCGAAAATCAAATCGATGGAGAATATCTCCATCATCGAAATGGAGTTTCATCGCGCCTCACAGGAGTTGGATCGCGATTCGCCGCGCCGCCTGAAGTTGTTGGCGGAGAGTGGTGGTCATATACCAAAAATGCGTTCGCTGAGTAATCTCTGTCTGGATGACTACAGTGAGGCGCAGATACGTGAGGAATTGCAGCGCATACGCGAACGTACGCTGGAGGAGAAACATCGTTTCAATTTGCAGCAACGCAAGAACTCCACATCATCGACGAATTCGGGCAAATTGTTTGTGAAAAATAAAGTGGGTAATGCCAAGTTCATTGGCAACGATGATAGTCCACTACCGCAGTCACACAACAATCAACAGCCGCCGTTATTTCTGCAGCGTGGCAACCACTATCCTATACAGAAGATGCGTTCAATGGGCACCATACCGGATTTGGTTACGGAACGCGTGGAGCCTGATCCGTTTCTTACGCCGACTTCGGGTCGCAAGCCGAATTTCCCGCTGGTCACACAGTCGGCTGAGAAACCTTCACCACCTTCGTTCGTGGCGCGTATACTTAACTACGATGTTGTCGACTCGCCGAATTCCTCAGCGTCACCAAACAGCCAACTGCAGCAGCCACAACATCATACACATGGCTCGCTAACCGAGCTCTATACGCAGGATCGTGTCGGTAAGCTGTTGTCGAATGACCCCAGTCTGGCGTTGTCTTTCATGTCGCGTACGCCCTTCGAGCGCGCCTACCGACGCACGTTGTTGAAGAGTTCAACGCCGTTGCGTCAGACGCATGGCTATGTATTGGAGGAGCAGGAGCTTGTTGGTCAACCACAAGGGAGCGGCATGCTGGGTCATCAGGAGTTACATATGGCGTCGCGTCCACACTCCACGAATGCCGCCTACGAGTTAATGAGGTTTGTAGCGTGTGCACACGTACTCTTAAACAGTTCACAAAACAAAAACATAAGAAAATCTTAGCTTTCATTACCACCCACCTCACGGCGTTACGGGGTTTTTTCTAAACACCTGCATATATGTATGTTTGTAGTTCGTATTAAAGCTTGGAAGGGATTAACAAAATCAAGTTTCATTTAATATTCGTCGCTTCCCCTAGGGGATAGTTTTCAGCGGTACTACCAGGCACTTTTACATTTTTATAACTGTACTTTACGATTTAGAGTTGCATAAACCATAATTCAAAAAGCATTTTCAAAGCAAAGAATTCGAGCGTTCATCTTTCATCATTCGATAATTTCATTTACACCGGTGTGAACTGGTTTTGGGACTACTCAGAAATTCATATTCTCGATTAATGGTCTCTTTTAGATAATACAATCAATTTAGTAGCAAAAAATAAAATATTAAAAATTTTACAGTTCTATATCGACTGCAGAAAACATATTTTGTTTTGAAAAAACTGAATTTCCCATCTCTAGCTAACAAGACGATTAATCGATTAAAATCATAGAGTGAGTGCAGACTGGAAATTTATTATTTACGAAGCAATTAATTTTTGTCAGTGATCATTCAAAGAAATTTATCGAAAAAAGTCGATAACAAATTATTATATATCTTCTTAAAAATATCGACCTCAATCCAACTCTGCTTTTTTAATAAAAAGAAACTAAGAAAAGAATTAATATTTGTATATCAATTTGTTCTTAAGTAATAGAGAAATAACAAAATAATCGATATTCAATTATATCGATTTATCTGTGCAAATATTGAAAATTCAAAGATATTTTTCCAAGCCAAAATATCATTATTACTGATAAATATCGTTTGTTACCAACTTGATATCTTTTACGATTACTTATCGATTTCGATTTCGAGATCATATCTTTGGATTTTTATTTTCGGTGATAAATGCTTAGGAAATAAATATTATTTGTATTTCGATTACTTATCAATAATTCAATTTAAAAAAATACCGATTACTACGGTTTATTACCTTCATTATCCTGCTGATAGGGAAACGTTGTTTTGTCGATATTTTTCAAATGGTATGCCAAAATTAGCTTTTCCATCGGTATAATTTTTAAATAATCGATAAACATTTTTTCCAGTATTGAACTTTACTTAATTTCGATTTTGTGATTATTGTTATGTATTGAAAATCGATTTGAAAAATTAACTGACTTATTAGTTATTGTTAATTTGATTTAGATTAAAAAAATCTGCTAAATTTATCTATTGGAATGTTTTGATATCGGCATTTTTCTACTGATCCGGGCAAATTCTTCAAAGAGTTTGACAATATTTATGCTTTCATCGCTAAAGTTGTTTTTGAAATAATCAAAAATAGTCGGTATAGCAAGCGTTATTTTTTCGATAAATAATCGGTTTATCGAACTTTAGTTAGCAAATAATTGAAGATCCACTTAAAGTATTAAAAATTGAAAATTGTTTTAAAACTAATGGATAAGTGGTAAAAATAAATTAACCTGATTAATTATCGCCAGCATGAGTTAGATTCGAAAAAGTATCAATTAATCGAACATAATGTATTCAGTAGTCGAAAAAACGCATAAAATTGCAATTATTAATCACTACCATTTCAAGTTATCGACAACTGATAAATAGCATAATGTTGGGATTATTTATCTTTTCAATTTGTTTCGAAGTTATCGATAAATAATCGAAAGTCGATAACAAAATTATCGATATCTGGAAGATAATCGACTTTTAATAGATTAAAATTTGTTTCAATTAATAATAATTATACTTAGCTAAAATAATAACCACTACTCATCATCTAGTCCATCATGTAAACTTTAATCACAAGACCATCAAGTTAATTAAAAAAAAGAAGGAAAATATGACATTTTCAGTGATTCGAACATTCATCAGCATTGATATTGATTTCGAGAATCTCACAAAACTCTTCTCTCATGCATAAGGTAGTCACAACGTAGCACTTTTCATATGAACATTTATGTACTTTTGGACCTGTATTCATAATAGTGTGGCCTAAAGGTGGCTTATGGCATAATCGACTTTCATATACGATAATTACTGTTATAAATGGGTAACTGTAATTCAATAAGCGGTTCATATGATTATTTTTTAATTGTAATATGATTCATTTGTCCGGTTTTTTATTAATTAAATTATTATTTTTTTAATTATTTCAACCTTATTTTATGCGTTGTTTTATTATTTATAATTAATAAATGGTTTAATATTTCACATTTTTTGCCTTTCTTTATGTATGCCCTTTAGTATAAATTTAAAATTTAAATGCATTTTGTTTCATTTTTGTTACTTCCAAGCTTTCATTTATCGATTGTTACTTTTTTTGCGTTACGCTTCAACTGGTTTTGGCTTAAGTTTATAATAAATAATCACATGCTGTAATATATCGTATATATTTAATTATATTTAAGTGCATTATTATTATTATTATTATTTTTTATTAATACTTATGGGATGCAAGTTGCATACATTTTTTGCTGAATTTTTAATTTATGTGGGATACTAAATGCTTTATTTTTATTGCATAAGTTCAATATTTATTTATTTTTTTTGTTTATGTGTGCGTTAATGCATTTAGAAGTTGACAGTACAGTTGTGACAGTTTCTTCTGAGTTCATATGATTTATTTGAAAAAGTCAGATTCATGTCAGATTAGTGGAAGTATGGGTTAACAAAACTCACGTCATACCTGTGTGTTTGCACTGCTAAAGAGTTCTTTATATAACTGACTTCAGCATGTCTCTTCGCTCTTATATACATACTCACCCATTGATGGCATGCAGTACTGTAAAACTCTGCGTGAATGTACTCGATAAAGTTAATTTAGAAATTAAAAAAAAAAATTAAATTATAATTACACCTACAATAAAATGCCATGTTTTTAGTGCGGTTTACTTTCTTACATGAATAATATAATTATGAAAAAATCAAAATAGAGTTATTAAAGAGATTACTGAGACTCAGATTGATAGAAGTTTGCCTGAAATTTGGAACTAATAATTCGCCATTGATTTGTCTCAACTAAGATATACCTTTTTCATCAACCCTATGCTATTTGAAAGTGATTTCCAAAAAAATTTAGATTGAAAAGAGTAATTTTCAACTGGGTAATATTTAGTTTTTCAAATATTTATTTTAAAATCCAGAAAAATTGAAGCATTAGGTTAGAGGGTTGCCAAACCTTGATAATATTTCCTTAGCGTTGGTATATTTTTATGATTTTTCTGAACTTTCAAAATATGAAATGTGTATGGCTGCAGGGTTGCCACGTATTTTTGATTTTTAAAAATTTACCTGAAAACTCGTGCCATATAGTGCTCAAAAACTGTGTAACCACGTTACTATATATCGCGGTATTTTTCTTATTAGTGAAATTCATTTAACTAAACATGCAACAGGACACGAAGGATACGCATGCACAATTCAATTATAATTTATCTACGCTAATTAAAGTGCTGCACGCGCGTTTTAAAGTTGAAGGTGGTTGTACTCCTGTTTACTTACATATACATATATGTATATAATCATGCAACAATTCTAATTAACAGTTGCTGCACGTGTACTGTACTATACTGTGCTGTCAACACTTCAGTTACAATTAACCTCTCTTGTCTTGTCCCTCCTCTTCGTGTTACTGTCTACTGCTCGCCAGCCATGACAACTCATTGGGCGCCATCTACTCATCTACAAATATTTAAAAGTGTAAAAATGTGCGCTTAAACTGCATTACCTTGACAGTTGAACACTTTAGATTGTCATTCAATATTTTTTTTGCAATTTTGTATATTATTTATTCTTTTGTGTCGTTTATGTTTGTTTTGTCCTGCCACTGTCACATGTGTTACGGCAGTTGACATATAAGTTACATTGAAAACTATTGCAACTAACCTTAAATATCTAGGATCCTTTATGTCAACAATAGCAAGGCGATTGTGTAGTTAGGGAATTTTCAATTAATATTTTATTTTTATTTTTGAACTATTTTCCTTTTTTATTTTATATTTTTTTTTTTTACTATTTTCCGTTTTTATTATTATTTTTTTTTTAATTGTTATTAATTTTAAATCAAAACTTATATTTTGTTTATTTTTTTTTAACTATTTTATGCATACATTATAATTTTTTATTATTGTTTTATATATTTCTATTTAATTTTTTTCTTATTAATATTTAATTTTTCATATATTTAGTTTTTTATGCACTTTTCTTATACTTTTTCACATTCTTTTCCTATGTAATTTTCTTATTTATAATTAATTATTATTTTTTATTACTATATTTTTTTTGTTTATTTTTATTTTATTTAATTCTTTTCTTATTAATATTTATTTTTTCATATATTTAGTGTTTTACATACTTTTCGTCATTTTTTCCACATTCTTTTTCTAGTTCAATTTTTTTATTTATCATTATTTTTTTTTATTACAATATTTTTTTTTGTTTAATTTTTATTTTAATTTATTTATTTTTATTTTGTATGACTTTTATACAAATTTTGTTATTTTGTTTAAATTTTTTATTTATTTTTGTTTTTAATTTTCCTTTTAATTAGTTTTTCAAATTCAATTTGAATAATGCATTTTTTTATTAATTTTATTATCAAAATTTAATAATTGGATTTTATTTTTTTATTTAATTTAATTTTTTCTTCTTTATTTGTTAATTTACTTTTTATTTTGTTTTTCCCCATTTATTTTTGTATTAAGTTTCATATTTAAATTATTTTTTTACATTTGAATATTTTTTTTTTAATTTTATCAAAAAGTAATAATTTGATTTTTTTTACTCAATTTAATTTATTTGTTAATTTTTTAATTCACTTTATTTACTTTCATATTTAATTTTTCCCAATTTATTTTTGTGTTAAATTTAAAATTTAATTTATTTTTTTTTTTCGTTTGAATTTTTTTATTAATTTTATTATCAAAAATTAATAATTTCATTTCATTTTTTTTACTCAATTTAATTTATTTGTTAATTTTTTAATTCACTTTATATACTGTTATATATTATTTTTCCCAATTTATTTTGGTATTTCTTATTTATTTTATAATTAATATTTCGTTTTTATGTTTTTATCTATTTTTGTATTACTTTAATTTTTTTATTTTATATGCTTAATTTATATTTTTTTATTATATTTAATTTTTTTTTCATTTGTTATATTGATTTGCTATTTTAAAATTTAATTTGGTTTTATACTTTTTTTTTGTTTTTATATATTTGTATACATAAATAATCATATACAAAGATTTTATTTTATTTTTGATTATTTTCAATCTTTGTGTAATTAATTTTTTTAATATAGTTTTTTATTTCAATTTAAATTTTCTATTTAGTTTTTTATGAATATATTTTTTAATTTATAATTTTTTGTATTGTTGTTTTATTATAACTTTTTTATTAATTTTTAATTTTTTATTTTTTTAAATTCTTTTTATAAGTATTTTATTTATTTTTATTTTATACTTTAATTTATAAACTTTTCTGTGACCGCCTGTTTCCGCCCGTCAACAATAAAATAAATAAATTTGCGAAACTTTGATGAGCGCAGTGAAAAAAAAATATATATACATAAATAAATAAGTAAATTGGCACAAGGGTATAAAAATAAATATACGTATATACGTGTTGTGCTTTTACATGTCACAAGGCAATTTACATTGAAAATTCATATTTCTTGTTGTTGTCCATACTTTTTTGTATTATTTTCTATTTTTTTATTTGCTACATTTATATGTTTGTACAAGCTCACATTTTCTGCCATGACACTTGCGTGCACTTGCACTTGCACTGCTGTCATATGCTCAGTGGTCTCGTCTCGTCTCGCCTTGCCTCGTCTCGCCTTGCCTCGCTTCGTCTTCGGCATTGTTTTCTTTTATTGCCTACTATCAGGCGCAAAAATGTCGCTACGCTTCTAAACAATGTCCTTATAGTTGTTGTAACGAAAAATATACATATGTGCATATACATATATTAACTGTGTAAACATGTATTATATACATATGTAGGTATGTGCATTTGTATTGCCCATTGTAGTAGGTCAATGATTTTATTGCCACAAGGCAAATTTTCGTTAGTGTCCTTTTGCCAATGCGACAATCAAGCAAAGTCAACGACGACGAGTAATGTTGGAAATTTTAAGTATTTAAAACTGTTAAGTAAATAAGATGAAATGTGCATTAAATTAAAAAATTGCTATGTTTTTTTTTATTACTTTTTTCCGATAGCTCTAGCAGCTAGTGTTTCGAGTTTATGATAATTTTCAATTATAATAAATGATAAATAATAATAATATTTTTTTTAAATTTAATTTTATGTTGATTTATTTTTATTTTATGATTTTTTTAAATTTATTTTATTATTATTATTTTTATTTATTTGTTAATATTTTCCTATTTTTGTTAGTTTTTTTCTTATCTTTTAATAGTTTATTGTTTATTTGTTAATGTTTTTTTTTTTTTAATTTTTTGTTTCATATATTTTAGTTTTTAATTTTATATTAACTTTTATTTTATTTTTTTTGTTTTTTATGTTTCTTTTTTTTATATTTTTGTTTTAGATTTACAAGTTTTTGTTTAAAGATTCTATTATATACATATAATTAATTTTTTATATATTTAAATTATTGTTTTTTATAAATTTTTTAATTATTGTTTTTTTTTTTGCTATAAAATTTTTATTTTAGTTTCAATATATATTTTATTTCCTTATTTATTTTTTTTTTGTCGTAATAAACGATTTCTTTATAGAAAATTTCTACCCAACTTTTGAAGCAAACTTTCTGCCTTCACGCGTTTATAACTTTAAATCGCCTTTTTTACCGTTATGCCCACTTCATTGTCCTTTACATTTTCATATAATTTCTTCTAAATTCTTTTATACGCTCATATATTCCCACATATGTATATATGTATATGTG
This sequence comes from Ceratitis rosa, assembly GCA_037013455.1. Taxonomy (NCBI): domain Eukaryota; kingdom Metazoa; phylum Arthropoda; class Insecta; order Diptera; family Tephritidae; genus Ceratitis; species Ceratitis rosa. The sequence continues at coordinate 3,108,220 of JAWMAG010000069.1, read as the reverse complement.
TATTTATGTTCCCTCTAGAGTTATCTTTGATCTCGCTTGATTTATCGCGCCCCTTGTATATGTGTGTGCTTAAAATGTCCTTTTCAGTTTTATACGCTGATAAATACTGCGTGACGTGATTTATTGGCTTGTAATAGTCAGTAAATTAATATGATAGTATTTTACAATTCGAATAGTGTCACATTGGAATTTTTTTAATACATTCTTTACATATACCTACATATGTAAGTACCTATGTGTAGTGGTTTTCATACTGAGTGAATGGAAGAAAGAAAAATTTAAAAAAAAAAATCAAGTAATTTTTAGTGAAAGATTGAAATTGTACTTACTGCGGAATACAAAGGCTAGTGTATTTTATATAAATACATACATATGAATTTTCGAAAACTAAAAAATAAGCTTAAAGTGAAAATATTTTTTTATATTATTTTATTATTTATTTATTACTTTTCTGCAAAGGCAAAATGTTAAACATTTAAGCTGATAATAATATCATATTGATTTTACCTTGAGATCCTTGTTATCCCGTTTTCTGTTTTTTTGCAATAAAATTGTAATTTCTTTTTGATAATATTTTTTTTTTTTAATTTTGAAATTTAAAAACTTCCAGAAAAAATCTGTAAAATTCAATGGAAAAATTAAAAAAAGTAAAATTAATTTATATTAAACGCTGCTTATTTTTACTTTTAATTTAACAGTATTAATATTGTCATTTTGTCTAAGAAAATAATATAATACGGAGCAGTTAAATAATTTTCGTTGGTAAAATTTTAATTTTTTTCCTGATGTATTTTATTATTTAGTACATTTTAGTACCGAAAAGTATTTTTTAAATTATTTTTTTAATTTATTTTAGAGAGAAAAATTTTAAATAATTTTTTTTTATAAAAACTCATTTTCAAAAGCAAATATTTTTATTTATATCAAAAAAAACTGCATACATTTTGCATAAAGGGTTTTTTTTTTGAATATAACAATTTATTTAATAAATTTTTTTAATAAATTAAATAAATTAAATTTAGTTTTTTTAATAGTCTCACATAATTTTTCACACTAAAAATAAATTTTTTTTTTTTGAAAATTAAAACAAATAGCTTAGAGTCCCATAAAACTCTCAGAAAAGAGGAAATAGTCTTCTCATCTTCGAAAGCAGTTTATAACTATGCAGAATATTACCACATGTGCTCCTAAAATTATTTTATTTATCTTTTATAAATATCCAATCAAATTTTTGTACATTTCTTTAACAGTTTTTGTAATGTTTTTTTTTTAATTCTTTTTACATACAAATTTTTTAAAAAACACCGACATGCACCCACATACAAACACACGTACATATGTATTTTGCGCTAGTTGAGAAAGAACACACATTTTTAAACATTTAAACACATGCATTTGTATATAGTGAATCCACATATGACATGTGTAGTACATATACATATATATTTGTAATAATTTTTAATTTTTTTTTTGTATAATTTTCTATTTCAAGAAATTTGTGGCAAATAACAATTGAAAACCAAAATTATATAAGCTTCTTTTTATTGTTGAAAATTTTATGTAAAAATGCTTATCAATGTCTATAAAACAAAACTATATACATATTTACATATACATATGTAAATTTTTAACCTCAAAAATTGCTTTAAATAAATGTGTATCTTCTCTACTATTTTCCCAACGTTACTTTGCTTACCGCTTCGCCTAAAACAAAAACAAAAAAAAAAACAAAAAACATTCTTAAATAAATCATAAACTCCTGCCGAACGCTCACGTGAACTCGCTCTGATCAAATAATCGCAAATCACCCGTTTTGTGTCAACATCGCCATAGCACTGGCCGCAATTTTAGCGGTGTACCGCGTCGCCTACTCGACGGCAGCAATCGTCAAATTTCCTCGATCGCGCTGGGCGCCAACACATCACCCTCACCCTCAGCGGCGGCGGCGGTGGCGGCGGCAAATAATAGTTCTTCACCTTGCGGCACCTTGGGCAGCATTAATTCCACCCATTCCGCGTCCTCGTCCAGCGGCAGCAGCAGCAGCGGCGCTGTCATAACATTCCATTGCGCCGGCAGCGGTCAAGCGGGCATTGGGAGCAGCAGCGACACCGTCGACGGCATCGGCTTGAGCGATGGCGTTGGTACTTCCAATTCCAATCAGCTGATTGGTTCACCAAGCAATAATGGTTTTGGCTCCGGCAGTGGTGGTGGCGTTGTGGGTTATGGTAGCAGCAGCGCTGGTGGTGGTGGCGGCGGCGGCGGTGGTAGTGGCGCCAATAGTCCACGCTTGCCCACCAACACGCTCACCTCTACTTCGACTACAACCGATGCGCTCAGCTCTTTGGCGGCCAGTCCTACAGATGCCTGCAGCATACGTTCCAATCCATCGGCCGCCTCACTTTTACTCACCACAGCAACGATGGCTGCAGCCGAAGCGGCAGCGGCACAGGTGGCAGCGAATAATAATGCGGGTTTGTGCTCGTCGGGCGCGACTCTATCACCACTGGCGACTACACAAATCATACGAAGGCCCAGCATTACAATGTGCGTTCGCGTTGTTGTGTGGCGTAATTTTTTTTGGTGGAGATCCTCAAGAGGGACTCGAACACACTGCATTGCATTGTTTTAGCAACCATAATTCAGTATTCCTTTTTTTAATTTTTTTGGTGTCCTTGTTGTAACTCTTTTTTTTTATTTTTGTAAAGCAGGCTTAGAAACTTGTGTCTTGCGAAAGTAATGTTGAAAGTGCTCGGCTTTTTATTTACTGCTGGCTTTAAGTTGCCCTCTCGCGCCTACTTTCCTTATGAAGTATTATTGTTGTTTGCTTTGCAGAAGTTTTTTTTTTTTGTTTTTAATGTCCTTGATCCTCGAATCCTCTTTCTTAAGTTCGCATGTTTTTTTTTACGTGAGTTGTTGCTCGTATTGTGGCTCTGGTTGGCATGTAAAATGAACTTTTTTCTCTAAGAATGTTTAATGTAAAGAATATTGTACAGGTACAATACATGAAGAGTGAGGTCCTTCTTTAGTTTTCTCTATGATGTAATCTTTTTTTTTGCCTTTACGATGATTTTTTAGTTTGTTTGAATGCTTCAGTTGGTGAATTTTAATTTTCGTTGGTCTATTTTTAGGCGTCATGCAATTTCATTCTTCCCTTCTTATTGCGCATGCAATTCTCAAATGGTTCGTAGTAAAATTGTTTCAAGTTTCAGCTGATTTTGTTGAAGCAAAAAAGAAATAAATATATTTTTTTAATAAGCTTTTTATAAATATTGAAAATTTTATAATTGGTCTTTTGGAAAATTGTCGTAAATATATCCGTTCATCTCAATACTTTAAAAAATGTTAAATAATATTTTTTTTTTTTTTTAATCGATTACTCAAATGAATGCATTAATTGGCCTTTTGATAAAAAAAAAATATTTAAATTTATTTTTATTATTATTTTTATTATTACATATTCCGAAATGTTTTTCCGTCCCACATCTTTTTTCATTTAATGCGTTCGTCCTTAACATATTTGACTTTAATTACACATTTAGTTAGGGAATTGTCATGAATTTCGTACTTTTCAAAAGTACCTTCAAATGGAGCGATGGCCCTATTTAAATGGAAAATTATTCTTGTTATTTTTTTATTTCTTATATTATAAATTTCAAAAAAAAAAAGTTCTGCTGTATCTCTTTAGTCGCCTTATTCTCCCTTAAACTATTTTTTTTTTACTTTAATATAGACTGATTTCATATTTAACTTAATTATAGTTATTTTTTAGCATTTCCTACTCATACATATTTATTTGATTTAATAAAAAAGTTTGTTCTGAACTTGAAACTTAACCTTAAATTATAGCCAAGCACTGCTATGTGACTAATTTAAATAACAATTGTTTATTAATTTGCTTCTCTTTTGCTTGTGATGTCATAAAATATTAACATTAACTCAAATTAATAAATTTTTATGCATCAATTATATTACGTATATATGTATTTTATTTTACTTTAATTTTTTTTCAATTTTCTACCCTCTGATGAAAATGATGTCTAATTTTTTTCTTTCAAATGAATATATTTTAAGGCTTTTTACTCACCCATATTAACTTTAAATTAAATTATATATAGGTATTAATAATTTTTAATTATATTTTTTAACTATATTTTTATTTTTTTAATTTTCTTTATTTTTTTAAATAAATTAATTTTTTCCACTCAATTTGTTTCATTTAATGAAGATTGTTTCAATTAATAATTCATTTATTTTATTAATAATCATTTTCTTTTATTTTTATATTTTTTCTTTATTAATTTAATTCATATATTTTTTTTATTATTTATATAATTTTTTCAAAAATTTAATTCATATATTTTACGAATTTGATCAACATTTTTTATTTTTTTATTTATTTAATTTTTTTTCTATTAATTCGATTCATATATTTTTTATTAATTTATCTAATTTCTTCTATTAATTAATTCATTTTAATTTTTCGTTAATTCACTTATTTCTTTTTTATTAAGAAATTACTTATTATTATTATTATTATTATTATTATTATTATTATTATTATTATTATTATTATTATTATTATTATTATGATTATTATTATTATTATTATTAATATTTTTAACAAATTCAATTCATGTTTTTTGATTATCTTTTAATTTTTTTTTGTTACTGTATTTCATATTATTTTTTGTTACTGTAATCATTTTTTTTGTTGCTGTAATTCATTTTTTTTTTGTTACTGTAATTCATATTATTATTTTTTTTTTTTTGTTTTTTAAAGTAATTTATATCTTTTAAAAATATATTTATTTCTTTTATTAAATTTATTCATATATGTATACACATATATTTTCTTACTCGATTATCGTCATCGAAATTATTTTTTCTCATTATTAATATGTTTCCTTTCTTTTGCTAATTTAATTCATATTTATTTTTCTAACTATTTAATTTTTATAAATTTAATTAATTTTTTGTTAATTAAATTAATTTTTTGTTAATTAAATAAATTTTTTTGTTGATTAAATTAATTTTTTTTTTAATTTAATTCATATATCTTTTTCTAATTAATTATTTTTTATTAATTTAATTAATTTTTTTATTAATGATTATTATTATTTATTAATTAATTTTTTTTTTTTTGAAATTTAATTCATATGTCTTTTTCTAATTAATTAAGTTTTGTTAATTTAATTAATGCTTTTATTAATTAAATTATTATTTTTTTATTTAATTATTTTTATTATTTAATTAATTAATTTTGATTCTTTTAATTATTATTTTTTATTAATTTAATTAATTTGTTCTCAATTAAATTTATTTTTTTTGGTAAATTCTGATTCATTTAATTATTATTTTTTATTATTTTATTAATTTTTTCGCAATTAAATTTATTTATTAATTTTTTTGTTAATTTGTTCATATATATATTTTTTGTGTTCAATTACTATTTTCTCAACAAAAATTATTTTTCTCATTTATTTAAATTTTTTACGCACACCTAACCTCAAATTTTCTGAAAAGTTGCTTTAATTTAATTTTTGTAACTTTAATATCTGTGTTGTCTTTATTAGGAATATGTATTGCTATTTTTATTCATATATTTTTTAATAAACCAAAATCGCTTCAGCGGTGACAAAGCATTATAATTAATAAAATAATAATTTATTTTTAATTTCAAAAAATCAATAAAATTATTTTAGATATTATTAATAATCTTTTATTTTATATTTTTATTTTTCGTTTTTTCCTTTTCATATATAAATATCTCAAGCACCTTTCTCACCTCACATTTCATTACTCACACTCATTACCTACCTACCCTGTTCAGCACAGTGTCTCTCTTGTCATACTCTGCAACACTCCATATTTACTCACTTAAATAAATTTTTATGAAATTTTCTAAATACTTTTTCTACTCAAAATCTTTTGTCTAATGCATTCTCTCTAATTAAATACATATTTCTGCAAGTACAACACCTAAGAACACCTTTTTGTAGCAGTTTGTCTTAGAAGAGTAGTCTGAAATAGTCCGAGTCTTTCTAAGAGTTCATACAACTTGTACCGTTATGTTTTTTTTACATGTCCTCGTACTTACTAATTATAATTAATACATTTTTGTTAGTGTAATACATTATTGCATACATACATACATAGCTGTTAGTTAACATATTTTTAATAAATTTACTTGTTTATTTGTAAATTTTATACTAATTTAATTTTTTAACTACTTTTATGCTTTTTTCGACAATTTTCATCTCTACTACATTCCGTGCTGGCAAATTTAAACCTCGAAAACGCACTTTCTGCCACTTCGTCCTCACGTGTGCATTTGCTTTAGGAACCCCAGTTCCGGTTCGTTAGTCATAAGTGAAACAGGATCTCTAGATCGTATGAAAAATGCAGCGGAGAAGCGGAAGAAAGGACCACTAGACGATGGACCACGTGTTTCGGATCGCGTTGAGGAGACGCGTGTGAATCCCAATTCGCTAATTGATGAAATTCTGAAGGATACCAAATTGGATCAGTTAGCCGAATCGGCGGAGAGTGAGTGAAATTGATTTCTTTCAAAATAAATTTAATTTTAAATTAATTCAAACTTTATTTTCTCTCTTCTCCACACAGCATCTGGGCTGCAATTGTATATTGCGCGTGACGGCACCGCATCGTTGGGCAGTCATGAGGTGAAAGCACGCGTACCAACCGGCGCTTTCAAGCAGGTGGTCATGAAGAATCCAAGATAGTAGCGTAAAACGTAGAATTTTTTTTAGCTAAACAAAAAGGGCAGGAGCAAGAAGACTACACAAACACACACACATAAACTACACGCATTAACTATTACTACAACAAAAGAAGAAGGAAGAAAAAAACCAATACGTATTTGCAATATAAGGCAGCAGCAATATTTGTAATAACAACAAAGCAACAATAACAGCAGCAACAACAGTAATAAACGGAAAATTAATTGAAAACTGGCAAACTGCATAAAATATATTAATGAAAAATAAATAAATATAATGCAAAATAATTAGTAAATAAAAAAAAAAGTATTTATGGACTTAAATAATTAGAAATATAATTAAAAAATGGTACATAATTAGCAGCAGAAAAATAATATGTAAATGCAACTGTCGATTGTATGCTAAAAAACAAACAAAATTGAAGTAGCAGCAAACAGCAAACAGTAATACAAATGTATGCGCAAGCAAGTAGCAAAACAAACAAACGAATTAGTAGTAAACTAACTCATTAATTGAAAAATAAAAATCAAATACATAAAAATATAAAGAAAAATCAGAACCACAGGCATACAAACCCACAAACATCAGTCAACTTAAAACATAAATAATTTTTACTAACCTACAACAAAGGAATTCGATCTAAAAATTCATAAACGAAAATTCCAAATAATTCATACATCACTTCAAGACATAGAAATTGTAGACCGAAAGTCCTCAGGTGGTTCACAGGTGCCACTTTGCTGCTTAACAAAACTTCCAAACCAATGGCGGCAAGACTTTTAAACTTCTAACGCAAAAATAGTAGCATATTTAGTGGCGCTGGCAGCAGAAAATTAATAAAAAAAGGTAATTTGGACAAATAAAAACTGTTAAGCAAAATAAAGTACCATTAAGTGTTAGCATTTAACGCAGTTAACGAAGTAAATAACAAATTTGCAGTGTTTTAAAGTCAAAATATCCCATAAATTACAATTTATGTCAGTAGTTGAAATATTTTTTATGCCAATACCTACCCACAACAGAGTAATTTGTATATTTAATGGCTAGATTTTATTAACTGATCATAATAAACAGCTACAAGAGAAACAAGTGTCGTTTAGTAAACTCGATTACAGTCTCACAGAGTCATTCCCAAGAACTTTGAACAGTTTGCAGTACAATTTGGTTTCAAAAAAAAGTGTGTTAAGCCAGTTGTCAGCACTCTTTTATACTAGAATTTTATATTTTCAAACAATTTCTACGTGTATAAAGATTAACCATCCTCTCTTTGACTCTTAAACAATCGGAAAATTTCTTTCAAACACACAACATCCGTTTCTGCGTGATGAATCAACTCAAACTTTTTTTATCCTACCTGACGATGTATTCATAAAATGTTTATCCCAAAGCTGATGAGATCATAAAATGAGCTATATAAAAATGTGCATGATTAATTTATAAATGATTTCGAGCTTTCAAACGCTGTTGAGGTACGCCAAATTACTTTAAATAAACTACTATTTGTCATTTAAACACCATTTTCTGGCTTTATGAGCCTTACACAGTGCCTAACTGCTCCGTTTTAAAATTTACCTAAAAACGATTTTTATTTCTTTTTTCTTAAAAACTGCTTTCACAAGAACTCACAGCGTTGTGCTTAGAGGAGACCGCTTTTATATCTCATGCGATAATGAAAATTCATTACAAATTATACAAACTTGCAAAAATAAACAAATTTAAAAAAAAAAAAAACACCCAAAAAATTGCATAAAAAAAAAAACAAATACAACGTTATTGTAAATTAGCAAAGTTTTGGACTAAAATGTAGCAATAAAGCATAATTCATAAAAAGTGAAAGTTTTGGAATAACAAAAATACAGAACTAACTGTGCTTCTAAGCATTCATAAGCAAACACTAAACAACAACAACTATTTGAAAAAAGTACAACTACTACTAACGCTTAAAAATAAGGATTTCTTGTTATGACGCATGATCGTTAGGATCTCTTTCAAAAGTTGATAGCTTAGGCAAATTTGTGCTAATAAATTGAAATACAATGCTACATACATATATACATAGCTGCTGAAGTTAGGGAACAAAATAAAAATTTAAGAAATTCATAAATTAAATTAATTAAATAAGCAATTAAATAATTTAGAATAAAATTAAATAACAAGAAATAAAATAAAATAAAAAATAAATAAAAAAAATAAAAAATAAATAAAAATAAAATAAAAAATAAATAAAAATAAAATAAAAAATAAATAAAAATAAAATAAAAAATAAAAAAATAAAAAGAAAATAAAATAAAAAATAAAAAATAAAAAAATAAAAAAATAAAATAAAACAAAATAAAATAAAATAAAAAATAAAAAAATAAAATAAAACAAAATAAAATAAAATAAATTATAAAATAACATAAAATATCAAAATAAAATAATAAAAATGTAAACAATAAAATGAGTAAAAGTAAAGAATAAAAATAAAATAAAAAATAAATAAAAAAAACTAAAATATAAGACTAAATGATTTAAAATTAAAATTAAACAATAAACCTATTATAAATTAAAAACATAAAATGAATTGAATTAGAGCAAATTTAAAAATCAGAGAAAGCAAAATAATACAAAATAAATAAAAAAATAAATAAAAAATAATAAAAATAAAAAAAAAAATATTAAAAAATAAAAATAAATCATAATAAAAAAATAAAAATAAATCATAAAAAATAAATAAAAAATAATAAAAAATAATAAAAAATAAAAAAAATAAATAATAAAAATTATAATAAATAACATAAATACTAAATTAAAGAAAAATAATAATAATAAATAAATAAAAATAATAATAATAATAATAGATAAAAAATTACATCAAATAAGTAAAATAAAATAAATCAAAGAAAATCATTAATTAAATTAAAACAAGCTTCAAAAATTCAGATAAAGTAAAATAATTTAGAATATAATAAAATTAATGAAATACAAATTAATTAAGTGTTATTCAAAGTAATGAAACAAAATGTTATAAAATTAAAAAAAGAATGAAATAATTTAAAGAAATTACAAATTCAAAAAGAAATAATTAAAACAATTAAAAATAAAATATTAAAAAATAAAAAAAAATTAAAAAAAATATAAAAAAAAATAAAAAATAAATAAAAACAAAAAAAAAAATAAAAATAAAATAAAAAATAAATAAAAAAAAAAATAAATAAATAAATAAAAAAAATAAATAAAAATGAAATAAAATATAATTAAAAAAAATTAAGTAATATAATAAAATAAGTAAATAAAATATAAATAAAATAAGTAGATCAATTAAAAATAAATCAAAAATATATCAAAAATATGGAAATAAATCAAAAATAAATTACAAGAACAAGATAATATAAAAAAATTAAATTAAATAAAAATAAATAAAAAAGTGCAGTTTAAAATAAAATAAAGTAAACAAATCTAATAAATTAAAGCAATTATATAAAATATTAACATAAATTAAACTGAAGGGAAGTAAAATAATTAAATAAACTTAATTAAAAAAATGATATAAAATAAGTTAAAAAGCAAATAAAATAAATAAAAATAAAATAAAATATATAATAATAAATTAATACGAAAGAAAATGCAAATATGAAATAAAATAAATTAAATTAAATGAAATTTAATAAACTAAACGAAAAAATGCATAACAAAATAATAATGGAAATAAAACAAAATAAACTTAAATGCATTGAAGTATAATAAAATATAAATAATATCAAATTAATGATTAAAAGATTTAAATAAATTTAAACAAAACAATTAATAGTGTAGTGAAATGAAATCAGCGACAAATATATATGCATATGTACAAAAAGCTGATAATTTCGTTAGACTTCTAAAAAAAAATTGCTCTTGCATATAATCGAAGCACACGCATCCACCTTTGTTCTCTCAACCAAACTCCTTCGGTTATATATTTATTTTTTATTTATTTATGTTTTGTTTAATTTGAAATGCTCCTTAAAGATATATAACTTTGTAGTATATTTTTTTTTGTTTAATTGAATTACTAAACTAATTTTTGTGACCATACATAATTAATTACAATTACATTTTGATTATAATTATGATTTAATGATTTATTTCCAATAATTTTTAATCTCTTATTTAGAATTTAATAGTTATATTTTCATTAATTTTTTTCCAACATTAAACTATTTAAGTTTTATATTTTTAGTTGTTTTTGTATTCAATAATTCGCATATTGTATTCTTTTTTATTTCTTCAAATCTGCGTTGCTAAAACGAGCAAATTGCGTGCTGCAAAATTGAGTACTATGCGTACACTTTTTTTGTTTTTTTTTTTTTTTGTTTTATTTTTTTAATGAAAATTTTCCCTAGACGGCGCTGAAATATAAATTTAATGTTTGTTTGTAATTTTTTTTATATAATTTTCAATTTCCAAAAAGTAGGAGCGAATATTTTATATATTTAAAATTTATTTTCTTTCATTATAGTTTATACTTTTTCCATATTTTTACGTTCAATGAGCTACATACATTAAACTTGACTCGTAGTCCATACATGCTACATTTGCAAATAATTATTTTTTTTATAAATTAAAATAATTTTTAAATATACATTTGTGCAGCTGTATTTGTTAGCAGAGTGTATAATTTTGCTAAATAATATTTTCCCCCCCATTTTTCTCCAACTTCCAAACTCTTCCATACGCCATATATACAAACAAACATCCATACAAACGCGTATACTATTTGTGTAACTACTACTTGTACTACTTGTTGTTGCGGTTGAACTTTATGTATTTACCTATAAATATAAATATGTATACTAAAGCATACAAAATACTATAAATATATAATTATATTATGTATGTATTTCATATGTTGAGCTAAATGATTAAAGAATATGTACCACATGCATAAATTTATGTATTAATCCTGCCTAATTCTGATAAACAAACTACACAAATTTATAAACAAAAAAACGTATATACATATACATCATACATACATACATATGTGCGTGTTTAACTGTGTAAATTAATATAATATATTTGTTTTTGAGTTAAAAATTCTGCGCTTCAATAATAGTAAACTATAAAATTTAACTATACATACAAACATTTAAAGCTATACCTAAATGCATGTAAGCAAATATATTGAAGTATAAAAAATAAAAATAATTAATTAATTATAAAAAAGTATAATTAGTAAGCCCAAATAAATATCAATTATTAAAATTATTTAGTTTTTAGCTGTAGTTAGCCTTTTAAAATATATATATATATATAATAATTACAAAAAATATATATATAATAAATATAATTAATATTAACTATTATACCACAATGCATAAATAAATAAAATTGAGAAAAATTGTGAGATGAAAAATTAATTTCCAATTAATTAGTATAAAAACAAAAACCTAAATTAAATTCAAATAAATATTTTTTTTTTATTAAATAACATTTTTCAAATATAGTTTAATGCAAAAACAATTTTTCAAATGATCATATGTATAAAAAATAATAATGCTGAAATAAATAATTTAGTAAAATAAAAATTTAAGGCAACCCTTTATGCATACATACAAACAGGCTGGTTGAACTGCACATGCATATAAGTCACACACAGTCAATTTTCCTATATTTTGCTTGAAATTTTCAAACTCCATTCTAATCACATATAAAACGAAAGCATCACTTCTACTTAACATCATTTAGTCATCATCTCATGCACCTTGTCTGATTTCACTTCAGTCAATGCTTCATACCATACGCCTTTTTTAATTAGTCTACCAATTAATTGTTTTAAGTTAAGCAAATAAAAAAGTTTTTTGTGTTTTATTGCTATTTACATACATACATGTGTACATAGTAAATTTTGAATACATAAATTTATTTCCTACACATTCTATACAGTATTTTATGTAAAGCAGCTACTAAGTTGTGGTCATTTGTAGATATTAAATAAAGAAATTAAATTAAATTAACTGTTGTTCTGCTTGTGAAAAGTCCTTTATATTATTTTTCTTTTCACTTTTATATTTAAGCCCTCAGAAGTCACTCTAGAATATTTGCTTGTTGAGTATAATGACAACAGAATCGAGAACAGTCGAACGATTAACCTTTGTTTATAAAAAAACTTACTAAATACCAAAAAAAAAATTGTAAAATACACAAAACACTCAAGTAAATTAAATAAAGTAGAATCAATTAAAATTAATGATAAAAAATAATAAAATAATGTAAACTGAAAGGTATTAAAAAAATCAAATATAAAAATAAAATGAAAAAATAAAAATAAAATGAAAAAATAAATAAAAAAATACAATAAAAGAAACAGAAAAATTAAATTAAAATAAGAATTAAAATTAAATAAAAAATAAGTAAAATAAAAAAAATAAATACAAATGAAATAAAATAATAAATAAATAAAAATGAAATAAAATAAAAAATAAATAAAAATGAAATAAAATAAAAAATAAATAAAAATGAAATAAAATAATAAATAAACACAAATGTAATCAAATAAAAAATAAATAAAAATGAAATAAAATAATAAATAAACACAAATGTAATCAAATAAAAAATAAATATAAATGAAATAAAATAATAAATAAACACAAATATAATCAAATAAAAAATAAATAAAAATGAAATAAAATAAAAAATATATATAATGAAATAAAAAAAATTAAAATTAAATAAAAATAAAATAAAAGACCAAAAAAAAAATTAAATAACAATAAAATAAAACAAATTATAAAAATCTATTAAATTAAAAAAATTTAATAAAATAAAATTCAAAAATTTTGCAAAACATTTAAAAAGAAAATGAAAATAAGTAAAGGCAAAAATTAATTAAAATAAATAGTTAAATTAAAAGTATTAAAATCAATTTAACTTATAGAAACAAAATTACCAATTAAATGAAATAAAATACAAAATAAAATAAAATAAGAATTAAATCAATAAAAAAAATTAAATAAAAATAAAATATAAAATTTTATGAAAAATAAATACAATAAAAAACAATAAAGAAAAATAAAGAAATATATAATACATAAATAAAAAAATAGGATAAAATAAAATAAATGAAAAAATTACATTAAATAAATGAAAAAATAAAATAAAATTAAATAAATGAAAAAATAAAATAAATAAAAAAATAAAATTAAATAAAAAAATAAAATTAAATAAATGAAAAAATAAAATAAAATTAAATAAATGAAAAAATAAAATGAATTAAAATAAAATAAAATAAAATAAATGAAAAATAAAATAAATGAAAAAATAAAATAAAATAAATAAAAAAATAAAATAAAATAAAAAAAATGAAAAAAAAAACAAAATAAAGTAAAGTAAAATAAATTGAAAAAAAATAAAATAAATGAAAAATAAATTAAGACACAGTAAAATAAACAAAAAATACATACAATCAATTTAATTAAAGTTAAATAAATTAAAGCTAAATAAAAAATTTAATTAATTAAAAAATTTAATTTAGTTAAAAGGAAATAAATTAATTTCGAAAAAACAGAGTTTATTTAAATAAATTTAAATGGGAATGAAATACATTTTTAAAAATATTTTTGTAATGAAAAAAGGTAAGAATCTAAAAACAAATATAATAAGTGTTTTTATGAATCGTAAATTTAATTAAGTACAAAAAATTAATTTATTTTTTTAATGTCGGACGGGCAGCAACAACAAGTTCAATTAAAAAAAATTAGTGAATAATTTTAAAATTTATTTGCTCACGCATGAGAAGGGCAGTAATAATATGTTTCTGTCAAAAAGATTTTACATTAATTTATTTATTTTGAGTCATAATCGAAGGGCTACTAATAAAAATCTCTTAATTGAAATACATTATTTTTAATTTAATTAATTAATTTCATATAATTTTATAAAACAAATTTTGATTTGTAAATTTTGATTAATTATTTACAAAACAGAAAAAACTAATTAATTTTATTTTACTTAATTAAATTTTTTTAATTAATTAAACTACATTTTTTAATTATAATCTAAAAAACTAATTGTTAATTATAATTAAAAGAATTTATTTCAGTTGAACTAATTAATTATAGTTAATAAAAAATGATTTAAATTATGAATTTAAATAATTATAATTAAAAAAAATCATTTATTTTATTATAATTGAAAAATTATTTAAATTTATTTTGTTAAATTAATTAATTAATTAATAATTCAATTAATTCTCACTTAATTCTCGTAAATGCACACCTCTAACTAATCTTCAGCCATACTTCTGACCACAATTTCGGCAGCTGCCTTACACTTCCCGCTGAATAATGAAAAGAAAATTTCCATGGCTATACATACATACATATATATGTTTTATAATATATATAAAAAGTTATTGCCAACTGCTGACACAAAAACGTGAATGTGAATTTATAATTAATATACATATGTACTAAATATTTGCTTATGTGAAAATAAAATAATACACAATAATAATAGTAATAATAATAATATTGATTAATTTATAAACTATAATTATATATAAATATAATTATTTAATTAATTAATTAATTAATTAGCCACAGAAAGATACAAGAATGTAATTATTAAACTGATAAATAAATAGTTATAAAATATTTTCGTCGTGTATAAAATTGATAATAATATTCTTAAAAAAAAGAGCGAAAAATCTACATTGTAATTATTAAAAAATATTAATAATTAAAATAAAATAAAAAATTGTGATTTGAGATGCGTTTAAATAAGACATTTATGGTGTTTCTTTTTTCTCGTATAAAAGAAGAAGAAAGAAGAAGAAGAAGAGATGGCGAAATCGAATTCGCAATCAAAAATGGCTGAGTATTGTTTCTAGCTCTACCAAATCTCCCCTCTCCAGATATACAGCACTCAGCTGTTGTATGTATCGTGGGCAGGCGTAGAGAGAGTCGGTATGTGATTTTCGCAGAGATAAATGTCACTGGTGATAACATGATAAGCCTTCAAATGTAAAGAAACGCTCCGGCTTTTGTTAGTAAGTGTTGCTAGTGAGTATTCAGACATATACTCGCTACCCAGCACACTTCAAGGAGTTTTAGCTCAAAGTGCTTAACTGGGACACTCCTTGAACGATTCTCTTACAGGTAAAAGCTTACTCTTTTCACCTGAATGTGTACCGAAAGGGTCATAGCCTTAAACCAGACACTAAAATCCTTTCACCTACAATATATAGAGCCGGCTTTGCATTAGGAGATCCATCTTACAGGTACATCAGGAGAGATATGCATGGTTAAAGTAACTAATTACAGCGAGACATAACAAAACCACTATGCAAAGCGTCACAAAGTGAATCAAACCAACATCGGAAAAGAGCTCAGACTGTTTTGAGTGCGCCGATCAACCGTGGAGCAATTGATCAGTTAAAGCTGGTACTTAGGTAGACTTGAACCCGAGCACAACCTGTGTCACGAATGGCCTGTTAAGCGAACTTGTTCACATCCCTTCCCTTTGGTATAAACCTGTCGAAAGAGTTCATTTACAGGTCTGGTATGAATCTAGTAATGAACTCCTAAAACAAAGCAATTCTCCCTCCCTCCTCCGCTTAAACTGAAATCATCACATGAAACATTTTTGTTTTTAAAATGAACATTTATTTCCATCAACAAAGTTTATCCTTCACAAAACGCAAATACGTACCACCATCCGCCGTCAAAACGAAAGCTTTCGCATCGAATTTCATCTCGGGCAACGTTAACGCGCATGGCTCCACGCGATAGTTCTTCAAGATGTGTATGAGACCCGTCTTCACTTCCAGCAGACCAAGTAAAGTGCCAATACAGCCACGCGGACCGGCGCCAAAAGGCAAATAGCTCATGGGAGTATGCAGTTTACGATTTTCGGGCGAAAATCGCTCCGGATCGAACACGAGCGGCTGTGGCCAAAACTGTGTATAAAGAAAAATATGCAATGAGCCATAAAAAAATAAGCTGCAGATAAAATGAAAACCTACGCGCGCATCACGATGTAAACCAAGCACCGATATGTAGACCGGCATGCCCTGTGGCACTCGGAAGCCAACACCATTGGTCTGCTCCAACAAATAACCCTGCGCTGCAGTGCAACGGCGGTCGAGGAAGGAGGTAGGCGGATACAAACGCAGCACCTCATCGACTACCATACGCATATACGGCAGCTCATTGCAGATTGCGTCATAATCAAGTGCGCCACCACCTTTGATGAGCGCCGCGCGTAACTCCGCGCGCAAGCGACGCTGTAAAGCCGGTTTTTTGGCGAGTTCATAGAGCGCAAAAGTTATTGTCGAAGAGGATGTGTCAAAACCGGCGAGTAGCAAGAAAGCGGCTTGTGCGACAAAGAAATCCGGTTGACGCAACACCGCAGCGCGCGCGCCTGACGCTGTTTGCTGTTTTAAGCTGATAAAAATGTCGATGAGATCGTTGCGCTGCACGCCACTACGCAAACGCTCCGTAATTGCATACTCGGTAGAGGCGCGCATGAATTTCTCATATTCCGCAGAGTATAGATGCGTACGTATGAGCTCGGCACGTTGTGGAAAAAAGAACATGGTAAAGAGATGAAAGACGCGCTTAAAACGCGGCTCATTCACCTCCTTGCACATGCGTCGGAACTCCGCTTGTGGATTCGCCAAGCTGTTAGCCTCAATGCCGAAAGCGATGGATGCTATAATATCGGTGGTATGGAGCGCGCACAGCTCTTTCACCTCAATGACCACAGAGTCATCATCGGCGTACTTTAAAGCTGCCATATGCGCCTCCAACTTGCAGCCGACCTTATTGGGAGAAAGCTTTAGTTCTATAACAAGAAAAAACTCGCACCACCACAACTCACCTCCTCCAACAGCGGATACATTTGCTTCACCTTGCCATGCGCAAATAGTGGCGAGAAGATTTGATGTATCTCCTTCCACACCTCATACTGTGCAAAGAATAAATTCAACGAACCCATGCCGTCGCGCACCGAATCGGTACGTTCGAAGCGGCTCGCGAATGCGCTGAAGTCGCTCACCAGCACACGTTGAATCAGCGCGGGCTCACGCAGCAACAACGCGTGATTGTGCAGCACATGTATGCCAACAAAGTCCTCGCTTCGACCGGCGGCATGATTGTAGAGTCGCTCGAATTGTTCACCGAAGCAGCAACGGTAACGGAGTAGATCGAAAATATTGCCCACCAGCAGTGTGGACGGTATGTGCGGCACGTCTCGGTCTTGCCAATAGCGAAAATGCCGACGAAGCCACAGGTAAGCGGCGCCAAGTAGGACGAGCACCAGCGCTAGGAGTACACTCAACATGGCAGGACTTGGATTTTTCCCATTAAATTTTTCTTTTTTTTTCAATATTTTTCACCAAACCACACTGTGGCGCTTGCACTTTGTAACTGAGTAACTAATCGCTCTAGGGCTGATATAAATATGTAATCAATCGGTTACATTGTATTTATTATGATTTTATTGCCATTCAAAGTTGATAAGGGAAACTAATTTTTTGGAAGCTTATTTACGTTGGGACGATTACAACATGTGTTTATTACATAGAAAAAGCTCATAATTGAAAGCTCAAACATTTTAAAGCTTAACAGAAAGCTTTTAAGTAATGGTTACACTGGTGGCCAAAAAAATATGTTATGAATTTACTTTTAGGTTATTTTTTTAATATGAATATCTCCATAAAACGCTGGCGCCGCCGGTGAGTCTTTTACTGTGGAGCTGCTCAGACCCTGCAGCCCTCTAAATGTAGTGGAACACTTAGGTTTAATGAAGCACTATCGGTGTGGGGTGTGCTCCTAATTTTCGGTGGAGCCACGTGGCAGACAGGCCAAACTCTTCCTCACACTAAGCAAAAGGGACTTAGTACCCTCCTGGGTTATAGAAGGGATGTCAGCCAAAAAAGCTATATAAATTGAATCCCCAAAAAGCAGAACTCGCAAAAAAGAGTAGGAAAGCCAGGCGCACAACCCTTGCGAGTGTCCGACCTTAAGCCGATAGGGATATGATATCTTTCACGCTGCTCGATAACACAGTGAGTGTTGAGTGAACCGAAGAGCACAATGAGCCTACCGACTGACTGTTGTGCTGTTTAAGGGCAGGTAAAATCAGTTCAAGTTATCGATGTCATCTAAAGGGAGGTTCAGGAAAGGCTCTGTTTCAACGGGTACGG
The DNA here is from genome assembly GCA_037013455.1 of Ceratitis rosa. Classification (NCBI taxonomy): domain Eukaryota; kingdom Metazoa; phylum Arthropoda; class Insecta; order Diptera; family Tephritidae; genus Ceratitis; species Ceratitis rosa. The sequence continues at coordinate 3,089,311 of JAWMAG010000069.1, read as the reverse complement.
ATCAAGGAGAGATGGGTATAAGATGCATTGGTTTTAGAACGCATGCAAAGGGGTGCTTAGTGTCTTGTGTGGACATATGTTGGGTATGTCGGAGTCAAGTCAAGACTACAATATTCAGCTGTGATAGTATTACCCGAGTCTCTGTTGTTGTTGTTGTTGTTGTTGTAACCGCAAAAATATTCCTCAAAGTAATTTCTGGAGAATGTTGCGGGAGTGACAGTCCTTGGCCGGATAAAAAATCCGGCTCGTTCCGGTATAAAGACCCGACTGTCGCGGGAACTATTGGATTTTAGTCGCCTCTTATGACAGGCATGCCTTATCGCGGGTAAATTCTTGAACCCCTAACCCGCAGGGTGATTGCAGGGTGATAGGTTTCTGAGGACGCCATTCATGAGAATAGTGAGTGGCTCATCTGCCGAAGTTCTTATGTGAACTCTGTTTGGAATATTAACTTTACATACTCATATAAGAGCATCTTCAGCTGTAGCCAATGGTATGGCCTTCCTTTACAACTGTACATACCTTTCGTCTCTCCACACGATCGGAATGCTTCCACATACTCGGACCACAAGACCGAGTCAGCAACGTCGCTGCGTCTCGATTTGCTGAATTACCTAACTACCGTAGCAGATCTTGTATAAGTTCTTCATTTCCGATATTTGCCGTCTCGAAAACACAGCTGACAGTAGCCGAGCAATTAGCGGAGGATCGTGGATTCGAGTGCTGGCCAGATCTACATCTAAAATTATGAAAAGAAAATCCCAATTGCGATCTCCCGTCGGCGGATAATGTCAATCGCTTCGAATACAATTCTGGCATTAAATCTAAAGCTCTTAAAAAAATCCAGCGACCCTTACGGGACGATTAAAAATTTCTCTTCCCTCTTTTGGTTGAACGCACACACAACGCAGAAAGCAACCTTAAGGTATTGATATAACTCAAGCAGGTTAAACTCCTACCTATCCAGACTCGACACCAGCATACCCAACGCATGCCCTGCATGTGGAGAGTCTCCGCACGACACTAACTACCTCTTCACATGCCCCCTTAAACCAACTCATCTAACCCCCCTCTCCCTTTGGTTCAATACCGTCGAAACAGTACGTTTCCTGCACTTCCCTTTAGATGACCTCGGCGACTTAGATTGACAAAGCCTGCCCTAAGAGCCGCTACAACTACAACAACACCAACATCAACGTCGGATGTAGTACTTAGCACAGAAAATGAAGGGTCTAGATGAGTTCGGACCAAATATAGAGAAGATTCTGTTAGGAAGTGGATTATGCCGTGCGGGAGGTTGGATTTGTGGACGAGGATACTGATATAAGAGTATCGAAGTGGCTAGAAAACTGTAGTTTCACAATGAATCTTACTCGGAACTGAGTGCAATCGATGCCTCGTCATCGGTTCTTACTAAAAACTAACCTGACCTAGCCCATGGGCAATCAGTCCAAATCCAAACATTTCTGGGTCGCTCTGTGGGAAGAAAAGCGTAGCTCAGCTCCATGGCTTCATGCCACCCTTGGCGTCTCCCTCTTAGCATCCGTCAGGGTAGTTCTTCGATCAGCTCAGTGCTACACAACCCTTGATCCCGCAGGATACGGGAACTTGCCAACAGATATGCACTATACTAATTGAAGAAACGCAATGAATTGAAATAAATTTCATAAAAATCAAATTTTGATTTGGAAATTTTTTCTGTTTTTAATCAGTTTAAAAATTTTCGTCCAACATAAAAGGCCAAATTCAAGTTTTTGTTTGCAATTTATTTATTTTTTGTTTTAAAAAGCAATTTCCCACTTAAATTGTAAGTTGTAATGAAAATTTATAAAAATGCAATTCATCTAACGGCATTCCCTTGCAGCTTTAAGAAAAAAAGACTCGTCTCAAGATGTGCTACTCCTGCTGTTCTCCATATTCCTGTTGCCCGCCCCGTTGTGGGCCACGCCGTTCATGTGGACCCTGCGGTCCGTGCCCGCCCTGCCGGCCATGCGTGCCGTGTGGACCAAGCGGTTCATACGGCTCGTGTTTGGATTGTCGTAAGCCCTGTGGCGAATCGAATATTTGCCGACCCACATGCTGTTTCTACTTCGGTTAAGTTCGAGCCCTGTTGCTTTGAGGGAGTTTTGCGAAAGTGTGTTTGCCAGCCACATGGCGGCGGTGCGTCTATTGTTGGTGCCTGCAAGCAGTTAACGCTGCAAACACAGAAGATTTGCGGAAATTTGCGAGAAATCTGAATGTTTTTTTCTATTCAAAGTGCAAACAAGAACAAGAAAATACATTTGTACATTAGATTATTAGTATACATATATTAATTGTACAGAATGGAGTTGTAAGTGTTTGAAGACACGTACCAAACATGGCCAATAAATATACGCAGTAGATCACATTGTGACATTAAGAGGAGTTTTTTTGTTTCAAGAAGAGCGGTTGCTTTGAGCGAGAACTCTGGCCAACTAGTCTGACGGGTTCTGGACGTTAGTAGACCTCGTGAGTGTGTATTAACTGAATGCTCTTTCAGCTCACTTCATCTTAACCCATCTCTTATCCCTTGCCAATGGATCTGAACTCATGCCGTTCTTTGGAGTTGTGCTCTGCAGTGAGTGCCCTGAACCACAAGCAACTCAGTCTTTCTGGGAGTGCACTATAAATTTCATGTGGAGCAGTATGCACCCGATAGCCATTTTAATGTTTGATTTGTCGAGAGGAATCTGCTTGATGGTCTCTTACATAGTACATAGTTCAACCGAAGATACCCAAGCAAGCAGAAATTTCCGCAACAAACAACCATCAAAGATCAAAGGTACCCGCAATGAGAGTCTTGTGGGAAACTTTTCTGAGAAGGTAATGACTGCGACTCTCTCCTCAAGATCTGGTAGCCTGAATAAGAGTCTCACTGGGAGACCTGCCTCCGAAGGCATAAACTCTGCCTCTCCTCTAAATTTAGATTCATCTATATATTATATTTGGACACTGCCAACAGTAGCACATTAGCCAATTCCATTCTGCTGAGGATTCCTGTGGTTAAGTTGTTTTCACTAAATATTATTGAGTGACAGCGGTCAGTGTAGCTTCCTCTTAAAGTTTATCTATCATGTAAGGTCGAGCTCCAAAAACTAGCTAGTGTGTTTCTTCCTGGTGAAGGTGCTGCTTGTACCATGAAGCCAGTACATTCGAAACTTCAGCTAAGGCCTCACTTTACGTGTCTCCAAGTGTACTTAGCACTTAACCTTTGTATATAAGGGAGTGTTGTCCTTGCCACGGAAAGATTGAGCGATAAATTCTGGAATGAAAGCCACTCAAGGGTTCTTAACAAAAGCCCTTTAGGTTAGGGGTTCAAGAATTTACCCGCCGTAAGGCATGCCTGTCGTAAGAGCGGACTAAAATCCAATAGTTGCCGCGACAGTCGGGTCTTTATACCGGAACGAGCAGGATTTTTTATCCGGCCAAGTACTGTCACTTTCGCAACTTTCCCCAAAAATTACTTTGAGGTATATTTTTATGGTTACAACAACAACAACCAAAAGATTACTTCCCGTAACTCTGAATAAAGTTATCAGTCCAGCTAGTTTTTGTTGTCAAGAATCACTCACAAAAATTTAGTCCTTGTGCCTAGGCATGGAGATAAACACCGATGACTCTGCAACTATATCAATCTGTTCCTGTTGAAAATGAGCTGATTGTGAGGTTACAGAGCAGTGAAGGCCCCTAGGATCACCTCTACTTATCTGAGCATCTGGATATTTAACTCCCTTTTAGGTTCACAATAACTGGAAGCATCTGCAGCTTCGAGCCGTTTTCGAATGGCTGATGGAGTTTTAAGAAGCTAAGTTGAGTGGTACTGAGAATCTTTAAACACCTGTTGATATTTTTTGTATGTCCGTCTTATCTAGGCTTAAGCCCATAACCGCCGGGAGTAGTCCTTAGTGATTTTCAATTCAATAACTGAATTTTCATAAACATATTTTTGCTCCGAATGAGTCAGCACTTCCAAATTCGCGAAGAGGTTTTGCTTTACTTCTTAAGTATGATCAAAATCCCATCTGAGTTCGAAAAGAGCCTTGACCCTACTCAGGTTTCATTAATTGTGAAGTGTCAAAACCTTGAGGACTTACATCGAGAAAATATACTTTTTCTTGGCTTTCCAACCCATGCATGAATATTTGTTCTTACATGTTCCTTCGAGAGATGAACATGTATCCATAAAGAAGTTATATCTAGAAAGAACGCCGGTCTCAGGATATGTATTCACAAGTAGTTAGATTAAAGTAATATATTTGCAGCTTCGAGGTGTGGACATGCTTCTGAATATGCAGTTCCAGTCGCAGAGCTATACTTAATTCATACTTTTGCGGAACCTTGGGTCACAGAGGAAGCTTCGGCGGAGCCACTCCGATATAAATGATTCGCTTAAGTCTGTTTACCAGAGGCTCGGCTCTACAAATGCACTCAAAATCGAAATATTCTCGCCCAGAGGTTGTGCGCTTGGTTTGGGACCCGTTTCGTAGAATGTAGCCTCAATAAAAGCTAACAACGCGTGGTATCCGCGCAAGCTTCAAATGGCTATGTGAAAAGTGATGCTAAGCAACAATGAAGTTCTAAAAGGAGGCGTTAAGATGCGTTCGATATCAAATGAGGTTTCAGACAAAGTGACTGCTTATCGTGCGACTTCTTTAGTGCATTATTGTAGAAATCAATACTGGCTGCAGAGCTAAACAGAGAAGCTACAGCCTGGGACCGAAAAAATGATGAAAGCACTGCAGTTCTAAAAGTTTTTCAGTACCTATAGAGGAATATCTCCACTTAAGAAGAAGATCTGGTGCTTTGGGGCGTCATTTCTTTTAGGAAGATGAGACAATTATGACCTTGAAAACACTTACTAAGTAGGACTTGAAGCCTTTAACTTACGTCGCATCTTTTTCTTCAGACTTATATGGTACTCGGATACTCGGGCACATGGGAACTGCTAGAGACTTCAACCACAGCTAAGGACATCTTTGGAACTTTGGCACCATGCGGTCTACTAAATGATCATAGGGCAAATGTTTTGCTAAAGTGTAGATGATCTAAGCTGTAGGAATTTGTCGATACTACCTAAAAAGTGGTATTTGAATCAGTCTCATGGTGCTCACAAAGTCATATCCCTAGCTTATGGTGTGAGCTCTGACTGACCACTGCCTGGTTGGTTTGAGAAAATAATGGCTGATCAGTGCTGCGCTAAGAATACTTAGAGACAATGGCTAAGAGATTTTGATACATACTTCCCCACCCCACAACAGAGCCGGAGCTACGGTGCTAAGAACTTTTGTAAGGTCTCAAATCTTGTACTCAGTAAGCTCTCGACTGGCCAACGAGGACAGCTAGTTTAATCTAATCAACCTAAGTCTTGAAATAAGCGCGTCTAAAACCAGTAAACGCACTGGAAAATAATTTCTAAGTTTTTTAGGTTTTTGAGAATTTTGCACATTTAATAAAAATTTATTTACAAAATCTCAAAAATCAAAAACAATATTTTTTTTTGTGTGTGCAAATGTGTTTGATATAAAGTTTTTTCTTGTTTTCGTCCTTTAACACTTTTCGAATTTTTAACACATGAAACAGACCTTAATACAATTCACCCAATTCAAAGCTCAGCTTGACTCCACACGGCCACTTCGTAAGATTTCCAACTGCAATTGCTTGGCTTGCACTCTGAGGCTCTATTTTTTTTCCTTAACAACAACGACGTCCATAACACGAACGACCGCATGGCATACACGAACTGCCACACGGCTGACACGAACCCCATGGTGCACCGTATGGCGTGCATGGACCCAAAGCTCCGCATGGTCCTATACAGCCCCACGGGCCGAAGGGACCATAAGGACCACAGGGAGTTGGTCGATAGCACCAGCAAGGGCACTGCATTAGGTGACTTGCAGAGGCTGCGGGAAGAGCAGAGAATGTGGTTTTAAGCAGGACAGCTCTACGTCTTTGGAATACTTACATTTTCAGTTAACGTAGAAATTTTTAAGCGGAAAATTTCTGCGCTCAAAAAATTTGTGTGTGGTGTTTACGTGTGGAAATTTTGAAAACTTATGTTGGAAAATATATTTTTGTGTGACAAATCATTTTCGAAAGTTGCTTAGAGATTGTTTACTTTTGTCAAGTTTTTTTTTTTTTTAAAAACTATTTAATCTTTTTTTATTAAATCTTCATACAAAATATCAAATGCACAAAATAGGACACCTGGCGCTGTAGTAGACGCTTGCCATAAAATCCGCCTTTCCTCAACGCGTACGCCTCCGTTCGCCACTTGCTTTCCCGTACTTTCCACATCTGAAATTCCAGTTTCAACGCAAAACGTCGTATAACCCGTCTTCCACCTCACGCCTGTCGTACACACTAGCAGCCGCATACCCTTTGCTCCTCCAACGTCGTCAATTACCAATCAATACTTCGGTTTGAGATAACGACATGGATTCGGACACTTGGAGCATGGACAACCGAACTTACAACAACATGGATATGGACTGCAGCAGGGTCCACACGTGCCACAAGGTCCACATGGACCGCGTGTTATACATGGGCCACATGGTCCACAGCAGGATCTGCATGGTCCACACGGTGAACAGGGACCACACGGCGCACATGGTCCGCAAGTGCGCGGGTCACACGGTCCACATGAGCCGCAAGGATCACAGGGACCACATGAGCCACACGGGCCACAGGGCGCACAAGGACCACAAGGCCCACCCGGACGACAAGGCCCGCATGGGCCACAGGGACCACAAGGTCCCGTCGGGCAACCATAAGAGCCGCAGCAGCCGCAACAGGGAAATGACATTTTGTGTTATTCAAGATCCAAAGTGTCTGTAGGAGAGATACATATAGAGTTTAGCTCGTACTTGTTGGTTTGCAGTTAACAGCAAATGTAAAATTACATACCTGTTGGTTTGAAGAAATATAACTGTAATTATAGGTAAATTTTGTTGTTTATAAAAAGCCGAAAAGTTTTTGAATGATTGATTTTTGATTGTTTTATTTATTGGCAAAATCAATGAAGGATATAAAATTTTTCTCAACGAGTACTCGTGTTTAAGTTTAACACAAGTTGATTCTCAAGCCACTACGGTATGGTAAAACTGTCCTACCTCCACACGCGCCAGTGGAATGCTGTTTAAGTTGCGCTCTCTCTTTGGAGTGTCAGTCGATGAAGGTGGCATGGTGTGGGATCCTAAGTTTTGGCTACAGAAATTTAGAGTTTTTCTACGAAGGAAGGATAGGCGATCAGCCCTAGGCTCGTGCCTGCCCATGAAGCTGTGGAAAAAATTTAAAACGAGGACTTTTCTCTATCCCCTGTTTAACATCGGTGTGTTCTAACTTATATAGTCAACACTTACGGTCGCAGCGTTATATTTGACTTCCTACTTTTTCGGCTACTTTAAGGAGAAACTTACTATCTAGATCAGTACTGGTACTAGGTTAGGGTTAGGCTAGGGTTAAGTGATTTTTGATCCTCTGTACATTTATCAGACGTACCTAGCCATTTTAGTACCACGGAGGATCTGTGGAGCCTCTTCCCTAACAGAAGTGAAACATAGAAAAACATTTCAAATGTACCGATTGCCACCTTTAGAGATAAGCAAACAATGGAGAGCTCGTAAATATGGATGCCTGGTATAAGAACAAAATATGACGAAGTCAGTATGATAAGATTAGGTTGAAGTGGTTGCAAGGAATCGGTATACTTAAGAAATGAAGATAGCCATATTGGTTGCCACTGGGGATCTCCAGAGTCCCTAAATTTTTAGCCAAAGCAATGTTTGGAGTTCGTAAAGTTGAGCAATCGACGTACACAGAGGTTACCAACCATAAGTAGATTAACCTACTGCTTCAAGGTGTGGGATATTCGCAGTGGAAGTGTCTTGAGTTTTCAAGAGCTTCTACTTCTCTGCAACTCTGCGTTCCTACAAAAAGAAGCATGTTCCATGTAAGGGCTCCCAATTTCAGCTTACTTCCTCCTCTAAGCGAGATAAGCTCATGTGAGCTATTTTCATCCCAATGCGGCCACAGTGCGCTGTTCACATTGCAACAACTGAGACTTCCATTTTCCGTTAACTAACGCATGCAGTATTGCCCAACTTCCTTAACGACTGGTGGACTTTTATGAGGGACTTTTACTTCTTGTCAGCAGCACAGTCGGAGGCCTTGACATCCCCTGCCGAGCGGCAACTGCGATAGCCAATAATTTTGGACATGGCCGGGTCGGGTTAGAGCAGATGACCCCCCGCAAAGTATAACGTGCTGCTAAGCTCTCAGCCAACATGGACATCAAAGTACTATTCTATCCTATAAGTTGCTAACCGGAGTATCCACCTTGTAATCTCACAATGCGGTTAATGATGATGAAGACGAGAAAATGTCTTAAGGCATTGGTAAATACGTGGTTCACCAGTTTCTCTTCAGTCGCCTTCCGCAGAAGGTGAGAAAGGATCACATCCGTCATATCTGTGGTTGATTGGTTGAAAGGTCTAGTCTAGAAGCTGACCGCAACCGACCGCACCTTCAATGGGTTGGGTTCTTTGAAGTCCCGAATACAAACATTACAGCCAAAGTTTTGAATGTCTCTTATACGGAAGTACGTGTACATCTGGAGGCTCTTGGAAATGGCTATTCGGATACCTGGAAGCTTGGAGATGCTTTATCCGTCAAGCTTAGAACGACGTGAGTGGAAAGCAGCTGCCTTCTTTAACATAAATCCAAGGCGCCTCGAAGAGGTAAAGCGTCTACAGAAGTTCTGTTCTTCCTTTGTACCCAAAGCGTACAAAATTAAGAAGTCTTTTGCTGATAAGTTGAGCTTGCGTTTATTGAAACAATTTAAATATACCGCTATAATTTATTTTAACAGTGTTTTTCACCACCAATGAAAGTGTTTACAGGATTAAATGCTGTTGAGATCGAACTGAAACAACTCAAACAGCTAAGGAAAGCTGCCTTAGTGTGCTGAAATTAGCTGCGCCACAAAGAGACTAAGCGCACGAGCTTCCAGTTAAGTATGATGATCCAGCTGAGGATAAATATGTCGCTCCACGCCTCCTAGTAAACGGCTAATTTGATGACATCACTTTTGATCGTTTTACTTGTATCCAAGACACAAGATGGTATAATCATCAGTTTCATTGGGGTTTTCAAGTCCTCAGTGGAGTCCACTCTGAAACTGTAATGGGTTTAAGAGGAAAAATAATTAATCAAGACCCCACACGAGCAAGCAGCTTACGCACATTACGGACTGCTTCGAGTCGGCTGGCAAGATCATAATTTTTGGTGGCATTGTTTGCGGCGAACTCACCACTTGCGTTGTGCTGTGGCGGAAGAGTAGGGAAGAAAAGTTAATTGAAAAATGCTCTCTCACTCATCTCACTCTCAACTCACATTAGCGGTATACTGCATACGGATTTGATGACTAGTAATTTGGTAGCTCTTTGCATTTCGTTTTCATAGATTATTTGTGCATTCCTCAAACGTTTTGTTAGTCACGCCCAGCGTTGTTGTTGGTTCGCCCAATAAAATTGCGAATCGCTGCCATACGTGTGTTGAGGAGGCCCAGACCAGGACGTTGTATCTGGCTTTGGACCTTGTGGTGGGCATGTACGACTGCACACACCGTTAGGACAACATGTACCACAATAGCCATTCGCGCAAGCGGGAGCATTCGTGCCATTTTTAGCGTTGCTGGTGTTGCTGTTCGAGCTGTAGCAGCGATCGCACATTCTTCCAATGGGGCGGTTTCAAAACAAGTGGAGTGGAGCTGGAAGGGATCGGAATTATTTTTTTTTTATTGCATAAAAAAGAAGATGGAAAAAATATTTTACTCACGAATTAATTTTTTTATACAGAAATTTGGAGCTTTTTTGATCTTGTTGGACGAAAATTTCAATGAATCTTTGAAAAATATTTTTCCATTTTCGAATTGTAAAACTAAGTGTTTTTGTATAAAATTTCCCAAAGTTAAAAGCACTTTGTGGGCTCAATGCTTAACAGCTTATTTAACTCTAAACCGGTGATGGGGGCCTGGAAGGTCTTCGAAAACCTAGCACTAGTGGAAGAAGCCAACATAATGGAGTAAATGTGTACGCTGCGGCGTGGTGACCTCATTTGTCCCGTTCAACTATCATAGTCTAAGGTTTAGGTTCTAGTTAGAACAACATCGGAACCACTTTGCTAAAAGTGATTGCCCTCCGTCGACGAAATTCAACCCTATCGAGTGTATATCTGATATAAAAATCAACACCATAATGGATTAGCTGTTGGGAGGTGGATTTACAACGAAAGTACTGAAGAAAGTGAATTCTAGGGGATTTATTTTAATGATGTGCTCAGTTCAAGCTCAGAAAATAGAAGTGCACCTCGTCGAAGAGCTTAGAAAGATATAGTGAATCTTACAGAGTGCTTTTATGATCCACAGTTACTTTGATCTGGCACAGAAGCTTGTGAGGAGCCAACCTGGAAAGCAAACTTTAAGTGAACGAAGCTTCTCTTTGCCGTCGTATCGTCGTATCATTCCGATTGGTTGAACTCCTTAGTGTTCAAAGAGTCTCACTTTGATTTCATTTACCCTCTCGAGTCATCTACTTGTGTCTACCAGTAACAATGCCACTTCCATAGGATCTCCACTTTTGATCACTAGTCAACCACTTGTAATACCAATTTCCATTAAAACCTTTATTTTAATGCTAATTGGATTGGTTATATGACTAGATGGTTCATGGTTGGTATGGCTGTGGCGCCACAGGCGCTTCAACTGGACGAAATTAAGTCATTTCCCAAGCAGGCTTACTTTGGTGTCCGGTAACGATAGAAACCTGGTATCTTCAAGGCTGCTTAGATGATTTTATGCAATATCTTGATCTACTCTTCGCTAACTAGGTCTCACGTAAGATTAAAAAGGACCGGAACTCAGTAAACCCTCGCCTTGCCGGGTGCAACCCGCCTGGACTCCTTCTTTATTCGATTTTTGATTAAAGTTTTGTGTTAGTCGGTGTAGAATGCAGAAGTTGATCCCCGAACCGATCAACATAGCCAAATTTACTCTCTACTGGATTGGTCAGCTGATACCTGGATGAACGTCGAAGTGAACTTTTGGTTGATATTACTCTAAGTTCGTCAACATTTCGATCTACCTTTTGTTAATGGGGTCTTACGTAAGTAAATTAAATGTCTGGAGAATATAAAGACGCTATCGTTGGACCTTTTTGAGTCTTAAATTTCTGTAACTCTTTATCTACGTCCGTCCCAGTGGTGTCCACGAAACCGGCGATCATAAGGTAACTCGAAGAACCAAGCAAGGGCTTTTCGATGAGGAAGAACTATCAGAATTCCGTCAGAAGTGATCCATGGGACTGCGAGCATATAATCTTCAACTGGGGCTTTATGAATTTCGAAATCGTTAACATCATACAGAACTGGAGTTTGTTTGAATCTTTGCACGACGTTCAAAATTCTGGGCTTCTATGAAGTGTGCAGCTCCCTGAATAGAATACTCGCAAGCTTAAGTGGACAGTGAAGAAGAACAAATGGCGTGAAAAGGAAATCGTCAACACGGAATGGGACAGGATCTATTGGGATCATCACATATCCACCGATATACTGGCACGATATGGACGAGTGAGCGCTGAGCATCGAAGTACCAACAGTTTATTCTAAGCTACATCCGAGTGGCTGATGAACTTTTATGAGAAGCTTTTTATTTCATGCCAGAAGCACATTAGGAGGAGCCGGCATTCCCTGCTCACAGGCGACGGAGGGACTGGGTATTGTGCAACAACAAGATTCTTATCATGAGAAGCAATAATATACTCTTGAGTGGACTAAGAAAGTGCTTAGTGAGGCATATGATGGACTGTAGAGTCCACATAGCGAATGCATGACCGAACATTTCTACCTAGGAATTCGGGGAGCTCTTTTAGACCAAAAAAGGGTAAGTATAGACTAATCGGAGATTAAATTGTACTCGAGCTGAGCTCCCACGCATTTGAGTGGGTCATCCCTACCCCTAAAGCTCTATTTTCTAATTCAAATATTTGTAGCGTTCCCTCTTCCCGAAACCAAGCCATCTCACCCAGTGGAAACGCACTTTCGTTTTGTGCTATTGCAATAAATTTATTCATGAGGACGAAAAAAAACTAACAAATTTTCATATTCCACGTTCATTTCAACACGTTCATAGTCTTAAATAGAGTTCTATCGCGCGGATCTTGCTTCAGTACACAACTCTAATCTATAAAGAGGCATCGCCAAAAGTTGTTTGAACTCAATATGTTACACAAATTTTTTTCAGCCCAATTCAACTCAATATATGCGCCAAATCTTCACTTCATTCTGCAATAAAAGATGTATGTCTCTCTTCACAGCAAAAATTTTCAAAGACAACATGGATTTGGACAACAATTGGAGCAGGGATCACATGGCGGCGGGCAAACGCCTACTGGACACGGCGATGGGCAGCATGGTGGATTTGGTGATGAATCCGGTATGCATGGCGGTCCACAGAAACCATGAGCTCCACATGCGGTTATGGGTCCATACGGACCGATGGGTCCGTAAGGGCCGCAAGGTGCCACGGAGAAACCGCATGGTTCGCACATCTTCAGTTGCGTTGAGGCTGAGGCTGTTTTTTGGTGGGTTAAAAGAGAGTGTGAGTTAGTATTTGGCTAAAATCTGCTATTTTTGTAATTTTTACCTTATTTTTAGAGTGGAGAATATTTGAAGAACTTTTTTTGCGACAAATAATTTTGAAATTAAATTTTTTTGTTCTTTGATATATACGAGGAGTGCTTGATTTTTCTTAATTATTTTGTTACAAGTTTTTTTTAAGGATGGGTACGTTGGGAGTGGGTTTCCTTCTCAGAAAAGACGAACAACTAGGGAGTCATAATTGAGCCTGAATTATGACGATTTTCTGAGTTTCCAGATAAAGCAACTTGGTTCTCCTCAACATTGTTTCTACTCGATATCCAGAACACCTAGTAACGTACAACCCAGTTCTCTTAATTCAACTAGGACAGATCTGCCCGGACAGAAGTAAAAATTCTTGACACAAGGACTCCGAAAAAGGTTAATTAAGCTAAGAATAGACTACCCAAACCGAGATAAAATTTCTTTACCCGAGATCTATTAGCTCTTAGTGAGATATATCACAGTTCCCTAAAGTTTAACTAGGAAGGATTTCCTTGAACTTGAGTAAAAATCCTTAAAAAGCTTATGATATCAGAAACGACTAGTGACTCTTAGCCAACACCCAATTAAGCTAAGAAAAGTCTCCCTGAGTCGAGTAAAAATTCTTAACCCATGAATTTGGTCATTAAAAAGATGTTCGGTACCCGAAACTGCTAGCGATATTTGATCTGGCTCCCTTAATCCAACTAGGAATGACCTCTTCTGAAAGTTCTTAACCATATTTTGATATTTGATACTTTAGAAGTCGTCCGAGATTCAAATTTCTGAAATCCATTAACTAAGCTAGTTAAGGTCTCCCTGGGCCGGAGTAAAGATTCTTAATCCAAAATGTGCGATAAACGGAACTCCGAGGAACGTTAACTTAGCTAGGATGGATATCCGCTGACCCGAGAATTTGGTTCTTAAAAAGACGCCTTAAATGCGGCGCTGATTAAGAATCTCCTTGGATCGGATGAACAATTTTTAAGCCGATAATTTGGTGTGGTTAATATCCATTCTCTTAAGTGAGCAAGAGGTCTTTTCGCTCGAGAGTTTTAGAAAAGAATGGAAAATAGAAATGAAGAAGTAAGAATTTAATTATTATTATAAGAAAAGATCCTATTGACCCTTTATTGCTGACAAAATGTAACACGAAGGTGGTGAAGTGGCCAGAGGGACCCAAATATGGCTCAATATAATCCAAGCATGAGCCTCGCTCCAAAATATTCACTCTCAGGTACGGAACTTTCGATCAGCATGTGGAGAGCTCAGATTAATCTGTGATAAAGTCCTATGAGGAGGAAGAGCGTTTGATCAGTATTTATTTCAAGCATATTGGAGAGATTACTAGAATCGGAGAGAGAGAGAGAGAGAAAGAGAGAGAGAGAGAGAGAGAGAGAGAGAGTGAGAGAGAGGAAAAGGAGAAAAGGTAGAGAGAACATAATTCGTGGTTGGACTTCAAGCCTTATTGTTAACAGCTCTCAAAATTAGTTGAATGTTTGCGATGGGTTTCGGTGAGCCCACTAACTCACTAAGTCCCTGCTTCAGTATTGCCGTCCAGCTGCTATTTATCGTAAGCCTCTACCTAAAAGACCCTAGGTGGTATCGATGAAGGTTCTGGTCGTACCATCAAAGACCTACTGAAGAGAATTGCGCCAACTCAACCCAGAGTGTTTATCGATTCGAGGTATTTGCAAGAACGACTATCTTATGAGTGCTTGTAGAATTGAGCTGCTTCCAGTCAGAGCTTTTTTGTGGGAAAAACGTTAAACCGTTCTGCCATGAACCGCGAATTGGGAGGTCCAAATTGGTCTTTGCAGAAATTCTGCTGCCGTGATAACATCTCTTCTTATGGTTTCACCCTCTAAAAGTGCGGTATGTGCTCCACTTACTTCAAGCAGCGGCCATATGTCGCTCACAACTCACACTACAGTTAAAAAACTTCCCAAACTCAATTCCTTGAAGACTTCAGTATCTTTTCCAGATTTTTTACATTTTCTATTTTTTTTTTTCAAAATATTTTACTTTATTTTATAACTTAAAACTCCCCTTAATCCAAAAGCATTCTCTAATGCCTTCCGTTGCATGCCATTGCCGGATTTCCATGGTTCACCTCTCAGCAACAACACTTGGGCGGGGTATTATAACAATGAGCCTTGCACGGACATGGCCAGCGACAGCAGAAATCCGTACGCTTCAAATATCTACACGGGCAGACGCATGGCGAGCAGCAGCAAGGACTACAGCAAGGGCTACAACCAGAACACATCTTGTTTGTAATTACTTTGGGAGTGCTCTAAAGGGTAGAGAGTTATTATGGGTTACTAAGTACTAGTCATGTTTTCGCAAAACGATTAACTTACATTTTAGTGCTTTTGAAAAAAGGCAGACTGCGAATTTTGATTTCTTTTGTGTGAGAACCGAAAAGTTTTGTGAAGTGAATGAAAGAAAATTTTTGAAATTTTAAAAACGTGTCAGAAGGTTGAAGAATTTCAGAGAGGATACATGTTTGAGGCAAGTGGTTAAAGTAAAACAGTGTGGAGCCTTAGGCCAGAGACATATGTAGGTTGAGAAAAGCGTTGCAGAGTGCTGCTTTGTCAGCCATTGTTCTCAGCAATAAAGTGACTATGAAGACCGCTACAACTTAAGACTTTGGGTCGATAATTATGTGACCTTTTCAGTAACCTTTGTTAGATGGGAAGAAGATTATAGTTCAACGAAAAGTTCTAACATCAGGGTACAGAACTATTGGTTAACACACTACGTAACTTGTTATAAGACTCCATATTTGGTGGTACATAAAACAGAATCGCTTACTTGTAACAAAATTCCACAAGGAGGGATGGAAGTATCTGGAACACCAAAAATGATATGATGCAATCCCGAGATGATCGCCAAACCAAAATTTTAATATCTATATTAAGACGTAGTTGTTTCCGAGAAGTAAAAGAGTTATATCTAGGGTCACTTTCTTTGGTCTTTGATTTCTGAGATCACATGAAGAAAGGCTAATGGTTCCATCTGGATGATGGGGACGATTATATAAATCATGAGGTTACTAGAATCTCTATTGGAACCATAATTATACTGCATTTTTCTGTCCTCATTAGCTGTTTTTAAAGTTAACCCAAACAGTTTCTGGAGATAGTACAAAAGCGCATAAAAATCAGCCTCTTTTCCTCTGAGACCTTACTTTACCCTTTTTGCTAAAAATTAAAGTCAAATAATTATTTTCCATATTTTAAAAATTCTTTGCTGGAACCGAGGAATCTTTCATCCTTTGGACGGAGGCATGCTATTTAATTCTGGCTCTCCACAAGAACTGGGTCTTCATGGGTTATTATTAGTCTGCTGTTTTCAGCGGACGAGCCGACTTAACCTGCAAGGTTTGGGACACAAAGCCGAAGTCACATCGCTCCCCTTTGTAAAACTTGCCTTCACTTCTGCAAAATGTACCCCAAAACATGAAACCAAAACAACGTTCCTCTCTTCCCACCAATCAATTCTCCAAGAAAAAATTTTAAATAGAATCTCTTGAAACTCTTGTTATAAGAAAAAAAGTACACGTTTTAATAAAAGCGTTTAAACCTTTATTAAAAAGAAAAAAGAAAATTCAACCGAAAAAAATCTTAATTGGAAAAATACATCTGCTTTTTTAAGGCTGCGTAGATATAGGAACCGGTCCGCTGTTAAGGCCTTCTTATCTTAAAGATGTTCCGAAAAGCTGTTTTTTACGGAATCCCAGATAATAAGAACTGGAAGATAGAAAGAGAATGATACAATATAATATTAAAAAGAAAAATTACAAATATTAAATAAAATAAAATAAAAAATAAAATTCAAATTTAAATGAAATAAAATTATAAAAAAATTAAAGATAAAATAATTTAATATAAAAGAATAAAATAAAATAAAACTAGAAAAAAATAAAATAAAACTAGAAAAAAATAAAATAAAATAAAATAAAATAAAATAAAATAAAATAAAATAAAATAAAATAAAATAAAATAAAATAAAATAATAATAAAATAAAATAAAATAATAATAAAATAAAATAATAATAAAATAAAATAAAATAATAATATAATAAAATAATAATAAAATAAAATAAAATAAAATAATAATAAAATAAAATAAAATAAAATAATAATAAAATAAAATAATAATAAAATAAAATAAAATAAAATAAAATAAAATAAAATAAAATAAAATAAAATAAAATAAAATAAAATAAAATAAAATAAAATAAAATAAAATAAAATAAAATAAAATAAAATAAAATAAAATAAAATAAAATAAAATAAAATAAAATAAAATAAAATAAAATAAAATAAAATAAAATAAAATAAAATAAAATAAAATAAAATAAAATAAAATAAAATAAAATAAAATAAAATAAAATAAAATAAAATAAAATAAAATAAAATAAAATAAAATAAAATAAAATAAAATAAAATAAAATAAAATAAAATAAAATAAAATAAAATAAAATAAAATAAAATAAAATAAAATAAAATAAAATAAAATAAAATAAAATAAAATAAAATAAAATAAAATAAAATAAAATAAAATAAAATAAAATAAAATAAAATAAAATAAAATAAAATAAAATAAAATAAAATAAAATAAAATAAAATAAAATAAAGTAAAATAAAATAAAATAAAATAAAATAAAATAAAATAAAATAAAATAAAATAAAATAAAATAAAATAAAATAAAATAAAATAAAATAAAATAGAATAAAATAAATTAAAATAAAATAAAATAAGAAAAAACAAAATAAAAAATAAACTGAAAAAAATTAAATTAATACTAAATAATAGTTAAATAAATTGCATGTATTATATATTCACCTATTTTAGGCCATTGAATGCTCTCTGCCAATTAGCCGCTTTAATTATTGGCACTCAAAATCCCAGAAGCTGTATTGGAACTGTTAGAGAAGACGGAAGGATTAACATAGTATTATCAAGAGTATTCAATACTTTTTCACTTACAAAAGCGGCATAGAGACGTCTAACAACCGCCACAGCAGGATCCACATGGTCCACAAGGACCACAGCACGGGCCGCAGGGGCCACAGCAGGGTCCGCAAGGACTGCAACACGGGCTACAGCATGGGCTGCAGCAGGGACTACAGCAAGAGCCATAACAGGGACCGCAGCACATAATGAGATTTTAATGGATTTCTGAAAATAAAGAAAGGGAAATAATTAAGAAATATGTATTTATTATTGAAAATTAAAAAAGTCCTTATGCCAAAAGATTTACTTACTTTCGGTTACAACGGAAATTTAAAAGTTGGTTTCAGGCCGAGATATAAATTTTGAATGAGAAAAATTTGGAAATTTTTACTAACAAAAATTTTTCAGTTCACAAAAATTCATTGCCATACTTGTTTTTGTATAGAAAAGGTTAGTGTTTTAGAAAACAAGTGTTTTGATAAAGGTTAACCGGTGCTGGGATATTTATCTAGCTGTGATATTGGCTGAGCCTAGTTACATTCAATACTTTGTCTAGGAATGGTTTACTAATAAGCACTTCGCCAACTACATTGTGCAGTATGAAGTCCATTGATGGCAGGACGGATTGCACGTAGCTACAGTGAAGCGTCGTTGAAGAAGTTCTCTGTCGACAGTTCTTCAGTGGTCCCGATTTTAGATTCCGAGACAATCGTAGCGGGTTTCAAGTGTGTATAAGTTGCGGCGAATAAGGGAGCGGATAATCTAGTACTACATTCATATCAAGGATAATAACACGTACTCTCAATTCAATGCGCCCGGGAGTGAGAATGCAGAGTGGATGCCCATAGAGAGGCTTTGTCATGGATAGACGGACTTTACATCGGCTTGGCAATCACTAGGCTGATACTAAGCCAAGGTTCACGTGATCCGATGAATGCCATAGTAGATTGCGGGATCTTCTTGCACTTATCAAGACATAACACTCGCTTTAAGCTCCGCTCCGCTCTACAAAGGAATCTCTGGTGGTTGCCTTTTAATTCAGCCTTTCTCAGTTATTGCAAAGGTTGTCTGCGCAGCAAGTCGTCTTAGACTAAAAGAGTCACTAAAAATGCTTCAGTTAACCACAATCCGATTCCAATAAGGAAAATAGAGCATACTGAGTCCCAGCGTTATATGTATTTGAGGATTTGTTAATTTAATCAAAGTCTAGCCGGCGAAAGGACCAACTCGACTACATGTGTTTCCTCTTGTTTTTGTTATTTTTGTAGCGATTCACTAACCTAGCTTAGCAGCAGGCGAGATTAGCTAGTGATCGAGCTTATCTAACGGGAGGTCCAGGCTCAGGCCATCCAGTCTATGTTTCACGACACACTTGTCACTTCGTTCGCAATGAGACCTTTGAGTTGGCTGTCAAAATAGGAGCTCAGGGCTTGCTATGACTCTTTAAACTGCCTGAGGTGCACCGTATAAAGCAATGGCTTGGTAATCTAACCGGTTGCTCTCCTACTGGAGCCGCTCAAACCTTTACATAACCAGCACTGAGCTGACCCCAGCCAAGTAAGAAACATCGTTACAAAGAGATCCATCAAGATTATCACTTACTCTTTGATGGATTTGCTAAACCTCTCTTTTCCTTCAGTTCGCAACAGTAGAACAATATAATTTCCTGAATCTCCCATAAGCTCTTCCTGAGGATAAAGTTTTTGTAGACTCCAAGCGAGGTTAAGATTTTTGCAAAATATTTTTTAAGTCAATTATTCGACTCAAAGACCCTCCAACATCCCCTCCACTTGACAAATGACTCTCATCACGGAGCAATGTTGGGGTTAGTGCTCTAGATATTCGATTACCAAGCGCTGCTAGTCAACATGACCTTCAATGACATCATCCCATTGACTAGTTTTGTGAGCTCTAAGCGCGGTAAAGGAACCTTTACAACTACCTTTGAAAATATTATTCACACATACGCCGGATTTTCGATTCATCGACTCAAAGGTCCCACTCGATCAAGTAAAAGTGCCTCACCAAAGAGGTTATAGAACTATGAGAGTAACTCAACACTTCCCTGCTGGTCCTTCATGTAGGAACCTTGAGCTCTAGTTGAGATCGAGCTAACAGTTCACGATACTTTGAATACCTCGTTGAGCTCCTACCGCACTTTTGGAAGGTAGTTAAAGTCCGAAGTCCGAACTCCTTAAGGTCTGTCTAAAAACTGAGAATTTTCGAGGTTTCAAAGAAACAACAACAAATTATATTCAATGAAGAAGGAAACCATCATTTAGTACTTTATTAACATTTGCATTTTCGAGAAGTTTTAGATGCATTTTTACTTTTCTTTCTTTAATATAATATCTACCTATATATACATACATATGTACATAGATGCATCACTATATAAATGCGAACGCTAAGAGGGCATGCAAATACAGTTAATTTTTTTCACAATTTCGTTTTTTTTTTAATTCTCTTTACGCCAATATTCGTGGCGTCATCCTCGCTTGGCATTGTTGTGCGCTTTTACCGTTTTTACTGTGCTAATGCTGTTTATCTTTACATCATTGAAAGCAGAGCCAAAAACGCTGGCCCTTTACTACTGAGGTGTGGTGTAATGAGCAAGTGGTGTAGTGTGGTGAATACAGTGCGAAGAAATCTGAATGCAGCACATTTTTGGGCTGCGCTTGGTTAAAGCCGTTTTTATATTCGTTTCCTTGGCGGGTCGTTGGAGCACTCTTTTTAAATAGACACTCCATCAGCTTTGTGTTCTTGGTAGCGTCCTTTAGACCTCCTATTTACACCGGCGCTTTTAACATAATCTGCGACACAAAGAGTGATGACATAGATCTTGCAAACCATTCCGTTTGACGCAAAGGCATGTGCAATGTATGCCACAAAGCATGCCACGTGGATGATCACGAGTTGGTCCTGCAAGGAAAGATATGGATGCAAGGTTATTGCGGCGGCCGAGACTAGTGCTCGAGAGCTTATAGAGAGGTTCGGTATGCTCGTATGACCACCACCGTCGCTGTACCATGTTGCGCGCCAAGTCAATCTATCTAGGTGGGTTTCACGCAGCCGAAATCCACCTTGATTGAGTTCGCGCGCATCAAGGTAAATTCGCCATGTTGAAACTCACCTTGATAAGATTAGGCTGTTAGACTTTCTTAAGTTTCAATTGATTTCTTTACTCAAATTTAAATATTCTAGTATTTGGAGTTTTGAGAATCTCGAATCGATCCATTCTTCGCTCGTTAGTCAAAAAAAAGAAAGTAAGAGTTTAAACAACTCCTTAAAATCGCACAAGATTAGCCGCAAATACATAGTCATATATTATACGCGCATATTTAACACGACGGCCCACAAGGATTGCACGGTGGACACGGCCCACATGGTGCACACGGCACTTGTGGCCCGCATGGCCCACATGGGCCACATTGTGTATTCCACGGTGTCGGCGCACATGGATAGCAGGTGCCACACTCCGGTGCTTCGTAGGGGCAACCCGGCATGCAGGGATTGCAATTGCCACACGGACCGCAAGGCCCGCAAGCGCCACACGATCCAACACGACGTCCACGCGGTCCACAGGGACCACAACCAAGACAACATGGATCACACGGCGGTGGTACATACGGTCCGGAAGGCATTGTCAAACCGCAAGGTCCACAATTCGGTATGCAACATGGTCCGCAAGGTCCGCAGGGATTGCACGGTCCACATGGCGAGCAGGGGCTGCCGCAGGGGCCACACGGGCCGCATGGGCTACAGGGTCCGCAAGGTCCGCAACAAGAAGAATAGCAGGGATCGCACATTTTGAGTTGTTTTTAGTTTCTTTTTTTTAGAATTTCTGCAAGGAAGAACACTATTAACACAGCAGCGTGGCATGTAGCGCGCTTAACTTACCTTAAAAGTTGCCGCAAGCGAAAAGTGCACAGAAAATTTGGAGTAATTTTGTTGAAAAATTTTGTACAGAATGAAAAAATGTGAAAGTTGAAATATTTTTTGATTAAGAATCGTATGTTAATTTTGGAGTAGAAATTTTTTTGAGCAAGTGGTTTTCGGTTCGATTGTGAGCCGTGTTAGAGCAAGAGCCAGCTGCAGACGGGATTACAATTTTTAGGACTATACAACCAGCCGCCAGTCGGGCTCTTAGACTCGTGAGTACTAGGTTAAATGAGCTTACGTATGACCGATTCACTTCTTGGCGAGTCTCAAATAGATGGTATCCTTCTTTAGTATTATCAGACATATTGCATGTGATTAAAGCTCTATAGCACTAAGCTTCCTGCTTGGTCTCTAGTTCAAAGCACAACGCTGTTATCCTGGTTATTGAATTAGGTGTTTTGGGCCTTTACCCATTGCTGATTGAAGGGAACTCTAACAGAGTAATTCTACATTTTGTCCTTACAAATACCTGATCCGAATGCGTGATACGTCAACAGCCAATGCTTCGTTAATAGTCTTATTATCAGACAGAAGTCTGGTCTCTCGACCCTGATCTCTTTAGCTAGATAGTAAGAGCTTAGAAATCTTTACTCTGTATGCTTAGCTTAAAATTTTAGCAAATCCAGATCTCTTTGTTCGCTCGTTCAGAACTAAAAGGTCCATAGAATCGTTCTGTTAGCAGGTCGTCAGCTATCTCATGGCTTTCGATGCCCATATGACTTCTCGTAGCCAATAAATATTATGCGACAGAAAATGGGATACGTACATATAGGCGTGGATTGAGAGGCAACGTGGAGAGGCAGATTTTATATCTATTTCAGGGAATACCTCCACAGATTCGGCCACGAAGACGAGTCTGAGTGTTGCGAAGAATCCCCGAGGATACCTCCTTGAGATGTGCAGTGGAGAGAACTATTGTAGAGTGGATAACAAACGAAAGGAAGGCGCTAGAAAATATTGTGAGTTACATGCTGCGAACGAGGTTGCTGTGGACTGAAATAAAGGAATGGACCGTAATAGCATTCGGAGAGCTCAGGATGAAAGTACGACAGCGAAGAAGCTCACGACCAGATTAGTAACCCTACAGGAAATGTGTGAAGGGATATTTTGGCTCAACGTGGTCCTGTGAAGTAGTACTTAAGTGCGGTCCCGCATGCCCAAATACATGCTATAGCAGAAATAAATGTGAACTTTTCCTTTCCTCATCAGTCTTTTGTGTTAGCCTGATCCCTACAGTATTTTGGCCCCCGTTTTTATAGCAAATATTTCAAATTGGCACCCCGAAACGAGCTCTTTATATATTGCGGTATCTTAACAAGAAGCATCTTAGATGAGTTAGTTTGGGATAATTGAGAAGAGAGGTCGTTAGTGTCATTAGGGAATACATTTTATGCATAAGGCATGCAGGGATCGACCCGTATTAGCTGAGCGATCAGCGGTAGGAGCCTACTTTCAAAAGGGTTCCAGCCCCCGTTCGAGAAAATTAATTTTTCTAACCACGATCACCCTTTGGCAGGGAATGTCAAGCTTTCCGAATGCATTTCTGATATGATAATCAAGCCTCCTCGTAGAAATCCATCAGCTTTGCTTAAACTGTAGGGCCCTCCATTTATTGGGAAATCATCAAGATGCACGACTCAGATTTTTGGCGGCCAAAAATCCCTTCAGCGACTACAATGGGTCTTTTATGTATGTATAAGTAGGTGAAGGGATCAAATCTGTCTAGTTAATTTTGATCTCTCGGAATGAAACCTAACTCCTCTATATCTCATGTGAGTAGAAACGTCCAGGTATTATGAAGAACGGATAATAAAACCTATCATTTCAGAGCTACGTGAACACAGCTAGTAAACTATAGATAGGATTCCATGCTGCTGAGGCTCCTATATAACTTCCATGAGCTGAATTTCGATACCCGAAGTTTACAAACGGACAAACATCCGGCTATAATGAAATCAACCTCCGGAAATTGACATATTTTATAAGAGATTGAGACCACTACCGATAAATATTGGACTAACAGGTGGAAGAGACTGTGGAGGGTACTTAAAGCTAGAGAATTAATGAAGCGAGATCACAAAGGACGGGACTGAATTTAGGTTATTTTTTCTCTTTAAGCAGTTTTTACTATTTCAATCGAGGGGATATAAAAGAAAATAAAAGCCCAAGCCCATTTTTTCGACTCGGTCACCAGAACTACTAACAAAACTTTCTGCGCCTCATTAATCAAGAAGTTCGCCTTCAGAGTAAATAAATTCTTTTCTTACACATTTAATATAAAAAAAGAAAAAGAAAAAATCACACTACATACCGTATATTAGAGTTTTAATAAAAAATAGCCACTACCAAGCCTTTATTAAAAAAAAGAAAAACAAAAATTTTTGGAAAGTTGGTCAAAGTACTTCATTCAACGTGAAAAAGGATGTCTCGCACTGAACTTTATGAAACTCCTTACTTCCATTGTTGTTGTTATCGATATTATTATTATTATTATTGTTGTTTTTTTCTTGTCTGTTTCTTGCTCTCTTTCTGTCTTTTTGCTATGTATTTATTCCATCTCGTTGCACATTTGGTTAGCGTGTTTTCCTCTCGGTGGAGTTTAGCGGGGAGTCTCACTACACTTGTGGAATTCTCTTTTATGCTGGACTGTACTCTTTCAACACATTCGTTTCCTCGTTACCGGTTCGTCGTTGCTTCGTCTTCCGGGTTTGGTTGCATCATCCTTTTAGCAGTCGTCGAAGTAATCTGCCTTAGCTTCCTTACTCACAGAAAAAACTTCAAAAACCACCTGAATGAGGGGGAAAATTAAAAAGAATAGAGAGAGAGAGAGCATGCATTAATTTGCTTTTAAGAAAGAACAATGGAAGATATATAAGTAAAAAGTACTTGTGAGACGATTGGTCATCTTGATTAACAAGTTATGAAATACGTCGGACTTGAAACACCGCTGAAGACTTGGACGACCGTCGAAGACTTGTACGACCGCTGAAGTCCGACATTATTTGCCTTTAAGAAAGGAATATCGCGGTGGTCGGTACTAAGAGAACGACTTGAAAGACCGCTCATTTCGGAAGTAAGATACAATACAATAATGACAGATGTGTAAGTAAGAAGGACTTAGGAAAAGGTTACTTTTCTTGATTAGCAAGTTCTGAAAAACATCGAACTCCGAAAACCCCTCAAGACTTAAAAAAAGAACGAATAAAACACACCCTCTTGATAAACAAGTTATGAGACATTTCGGACTTTTAGGAGCGGTGAAGTCGAACGAAGGAATAATGGAAGTTACTTAAATAATGAGGACTTAAAAAAGTGTAGGCTTTCCTCTTTAGCATGCTTCGAAGTTTTTCGGGCTCAGAAGATCTCTAACTACGGACATGAGATGTCTTTAAAAGGGAATAAAGGAGGATATATAAATAAGTAGAACTTGGGAAGGGTTTGTTTCTCTTGACAAATGAGGTATGTAGGACTTAGAAGACCGTCTGTGTCGGAAATATGTAAGAGAACTTGGGTAGGACTTTTTTGATTAGCAAGTAACGACACATATCGGACGCGGAACACCGCTGAAGTCGGACGTAATCGCCTTTAAGAAAGAATAAGGTAAGATCCTTATTATCATAAGAGGACTCAGGTAGAAGTTCATCGGAATGAGTCGGCTTGGGCTGCACCAAAGAGCTGCAAGAGCTCAAATCGGATTAATAAAAACTAAATTGGTTCCAAGACGTAACCCGTATCTAAATAAAATCACGAACTCATGAAATCTTGGAAGAATATTTGCGTCTTGTAGTCTTGCCAGCGCCATATCTCGTCTGCTCTTAAACCCATGCAAATTAATATTTTTTCTTGTATTTCTCAAGCATACTCACATGGATAGCTCGGCGGGGTATTATTACAATTCCATATACACGGATTTGGCACACCAGCTTCCACAATTGGTGGACAGCAGCCCGGTCCCGGTGGACATGTGATTGGAGCTGGTGCACCACATGGCGGATTCGATGCACCACAACAAGCTGTATCACAACATGGCGAACAAGACGGGCCACAAGGACCACATGACGGGCCACACGGCGCACAACCACCACATGATCGCGCACATAGCGCAGCAGTTTCATTACAACGCATACGCTTATTATTCACACCCATCGTCATATTGGCATAGCGTAGCGGAAACGAAGCTGGACAGCAATTCGGCACGGGGAAGCACATACAAGCAGCTCGCCCTTGACAAAGCGAACGCGGACATCTGTCTTGCAAGCCGTTTCTTTTGATACAGTCGCAGGTAGTGTACATAATTCCACAACGTAATTCGCGACTACGACACGCTCTAGGCTAAAGTGTGTGGGAAGAGAAGAGTCAAAAATACAACAGAAAAAGAAGAAAAAAAAAACAGTGTGCGTGGAAGAGAAGAGAAGAAAAGAGCACTCATTAGACTGGTGGTGGTGAGCATACTGTCATCATAACCTCGATTGGCGCGCAGACCATATCAAGGTGGGTTTCACGACGCTCAGAATCCACCTTGATAGGTATGCGCGCATCAAGGTAAATTCGACATGAAACTCACCTTGATAGTGGCCAAGTTAACGAAATCTTCATCCAAAATACTATATTTTCTTAATTATAACGGTATAGTATAGCTGAGTGTTGTGTGTAGGTGTGGGCAAGTGAACAAATCTCTTTAATAGCGTTTTGTAAAACATTCGTCTTTAATGTTAAATTAGCCGTGCAAGGCGCTTATGAACCGCACGACTACTTTCCCGCCGACGCCATAGACGGACACATTGCATCCTCGGCCGCTTCATACGGGCCACAAGCGCCTCCACCGCCACCGGGACCAAAGTTGCCAGGTGGCATACCGCAAGGTCCACACGGTGCACAATTTGGTACGAAGCAAGAAGTACCGCAAGGTCCACAAGGTCCGCATGGACCGCATGGTCCACAAGGTCCGCAAGGTCCACAAGGGCCGCAAGGTCCACGGCACGGCGAGCAAGGTCCACAAGGACCGCAAGGACCCGACGGCTTGCATGGGAAACATCCGTTCGGCTCGCAAATAGGATATTGATTAGTTGAAAAGCATGGCAATGGGCCACATGGTCCGCATGGTGAGCACGGTCCCATAGGGCATGGCGGACATGCTACGCTCGGCTTATAATTAATCGGTCCCGTTGGATAGCAGCAGTATTCACGTGGCGGTGGTATATCAAGTGTTTGCGGTTTCGGTTGGCACAGTATCGCCTGGCATACTTCACGCGGCTCACAAATACGTTTCGGATAGCAAACCACATACGGATCAGGCACCATGGATGGATAGTAAATGACACGCGGTTCGCGCACCATCTGTGAGACCCACGTCAGTTTGGGTACTTTAATCACACGCGTGGTATCCACAACTTTGGGTATGGTTATTTGGCGGCAACGATTGACGACCATCGGCTCCGGTACAATTTTCTCATTGAAAACGACGCGCTTGCGGCAAATCAGACGTGGCGGCTGCTGTACGGTTATGCATTTCGGGCAGGGCGGTGGTATGCGGGGCGCACACTGCGGTAGAGCGTCCAAATGAGCGCCTGTGTAGCATTTTGGCGAGCACTGTGCGTCCGTGAGACAGTTGTTTTGAATTTTTCATCCAAGAGTTCAATTTGTTGTTGGGGTTTCATGGTTGGTCGAGTGGAAGAGCAAGAAAATGTGAAATTTCTATTGGCTACACAAATTTCATGGCAGTTTTGTTGTTTTTTTTTTTTGGCTTATCGTTGGCCATTTTAAGAAACTTACCTCAAACGGTGCACAGCATGGATCGCAGGGACTACACGGGCCACACGGGCCACATGGCCCACATGGGCCGCAAGGCGATGGACACGGTCCGCAGGGAGAGCAGCAAGGGTCGCACATTTTGAGACGTGTTTTTTAAATTTCTGCAAAACAAACGTGTGGTTAGTGTTGCTGGTCACTTGAGGGGATCCATCACCGAACCAATTTAACTTACTTTTTAACTTTATAAAGAAAATAAGTTCACTTGAAATTTAGATACAGCTGAAGGGGCTGAAAATTTAGAAATGAATGAAAATTTTTTGATTGGAAATTTTGAAATATAATTCAATTTGTGCCATGTCTACGTGAAACAAAAATGTAGAGTGTTTTTGAAAGGAGGTGGCAAAATGTGGAAGTCGCGAAAGGCGGATGTACATGTGTACTTAGAGAAGATTGGGGTTTAAACTCCCAACCTCAGGTTCTTAGTACAGTTTGTCTAAGAATGACCACGAACCAAAGCAAAATTCTTTAGGTTTGGATTACAAATTGGCTTGGGAAGACAACTTAATTCAGAGATGTAAGAGACCATCTATAACATAAGCGCCTGCAAGCGCGACATAGGTAAGAAAATGAGCTAAAACCTAGGGATTTATCACTGAATGTCTTAGCAAGTGATAAGACCATAAACTAGATGTGCAGTTACAGTCGCAAGACTATGCTTGAAAACATGAGCAATCTTCGTGCGAGGTGCAGCAACCAATCCTTTAGGAAGCCTTGAGTCACAACTAAAAGAAAGCGAGTGTAGCCACTTTGACGTATTCGGTTTATGGGTTAGCAGCAGTCGAATTGCAGAGGATGTTCAACAGGTGCGGCTGGAAGCGGTTGTCAGTCTTGAAACAAGTGGTTCGCCAAGTAAAGTGTTCCAACTAATACCCTATTATACCGGGCGAGGTTGTGTGCTAGATTTAAGATCCACCAGGTGATGACTTGAACCGAAAGAGAGAGATCGAGTCTGAAACGTTGAAGGAAAAAATCAAGGAGGAAACATGATTGAAAAACAAAATGAGGCGTCGTTTGGTTTATAGTATAAACATTCCATCATCTTGAATAGAATAAATTGTCCACCTGATGAAGAAGAAAACGTCGGGAGCTGACAGCTTACCTTCTAAGCTATACACATATGACCGCGTGGTACTGACATGGAGCATGCATTAGTATGTTTGGAAGCTGAGTGTGCTATGTCCACTCCACAAAGAGATGGTCCCCACAGTCTGCGTAAACTATCGTGGAATGAGCATACTCTATATCGTATATAAAGTTCTATCCCTGCTGTTGTTGTTGTTGTAACCGCAAAATATTCCTCGAATTGGTTTTCAGGGAACATTGCGGGAGTTATTGGATTTTTGTCGCCCCTTACGACAGGCATGCCTTACCATGGGTAAATTCTTTAGCCGCAGGGGTTAGGTTCTATCCCTCGTAGTGGGTGAAAGAGAACCACCGTAAGCATTAATAATTAATAAAAGACGAAATATACATATACTCGTATCTTCATCAAAGTCGGCGGATTCGCGTTCATTCGACGTGAGAGACCATCTTTGTTGACTAGCATAACCTTGAGTTGTTGTAGTTAATCTAGGAACCAGTATAAAAGTCAATAACAAGAGCTTCCTAGAGAAAGTTTTTCTGAAGAATTTTGGTTTCTCTGCGTATGAGCGTGGCGAGTACCGCTGGCGATAGAGCTATAAACTGTAATTCCGCGAATTAAGAGACAGTGGCTGCATGGCTATGTCACTTCGACCAGATGCATGAAAAACTTCCGATCGAAACAAATATGTAGGAAGCAGAGGAAAAGAAAACCCACTAACGGAGTGGTGAATAGGATCTGATCTCTCTGGGTGTATCCCAACAGCGAAAGGAACAAACGGCTTTACTTAGTGAGCTTTGGTTAGTGAGTGGTCTGAGTAAGCTTTTGCTCTTACATCGGTAGTCGAGAACAGTTCCTTTTTGAAAGGACTACGGAATGGGTTGGCGTATTAATGCTATGCCTTAAAAGTCTATACATTGGTACAGTAACCATTTACTTCTTCCTTAGACTCTTCAAGACGTCCTTAAGATTGATATTGTATTCCCTTATAGCCTTCATTTTGTTAGAGTTTCTTCTATAGTACCAATTTGGTCTTAAGCGCTTCTACAAGAAAATCTTTTAAATATCACTAAATAAATTAAATCCTATTAGCGCTCACTCTCTTCCATCTCTCTCTCTCTCTCTCCCCATTTGAACCAATTCGACCAAATTTTTATTTATTCACCACACCAACAGGCCACAACTAGAGCTTCTAGCTCTTCAAAGACGATCGTCATTGTATTCCAATCAACAAATCGAGCTTCTTGAATGCAACTTCAAATATCAAGAGCTCAGTTCGTGTTCGTCGGTCGTGGTCAATGGTTTGTTAATTCGGAAAATAAAAATTATAAAGTGTGTGGAAATAGTGATCTAGGAAATAAAGCTTGATTGAGGTTAGGTGATAAGCTTAAGTGTTTGAATGAGATATATGTATACATATATGTATTATAAGCGCAAGAAGTGGATAAAAAATTAAGAAAACAAATATTTTAAAATGAAAATGTATTAGAAAAAATAAAAAAATATATATATTTTACTAAAATAAATTGCGAAAGCAGTGTAAAATAGGGATTAGCGCATATTGAGGTCAACCGGAAGTGATCTGACAGAACTTGAATATAAGTCTTTTGTATGAAATCGTGCTGGTTTAAAATGTTTAAGTGTAAAAAATGTGTTTTTTAAGATGAAATGAAAATAAAAAATTACGAAAAAAAAAAATTATTTTTGAAAAAAAGGACTTTCCACGATAGTCACCTTCAGACAGGCTGAGTAAAAAGTTGTCCAAAGTTTGCGTTTTAAACATTCAAAAGAAATTTTTTTAATTTTTTTTTCATATAAAGTAAAAAAAGTGTAACTTCCGCCCATTCATAAGAATAAAATATTCAAAAAGTGCTTAAATTTTATTTTAAAAAACTTTCCTTTTCTTTGCATTCGCTGGCGCAGTGAGCGAGTTTTTTGTGATAAAGGCATCTATTTCGCTAATAAAAAGTTCATAATGTTATCAATCACAGAATTAACTGAAATAAAAATAAATATTAGAAGAAACTAAAATATTATTTGGCTCTCGCCATTGGTAAACGCATCCGCTTTATGCTAAGGAGCCGCCTGTAGAAGTCAGACTTTGAGTGCGTTGAAAGAATTTTTGGCGTTCTTATCAGTTGATGTGTCTGCAAACGTAAATATAGTTGCTATGAACAGCTGTTGACATACATACATACATACAAACAGCCTGATAAGTGTAGAATTTTTATCAACTATTTTTTTTTTCTAATTTTATTCCAATTTAATTCACAATTTTATATATTTTTAATTCACTCGCTTTCTTTTGTAGTTTTGTCGCTTAGAAAAGCGTGCTGAAGTGGTGAATATTTTTTGTGTATTGACAAATCGATTACGTCCTTCAGTTAGGTCAGTGTTTAAAATTGATAAGCTAGACTTCTTATCAATATATGAAAAACTGTGTCAGTGGCGCCAATGAAAGAAAGAGTGAAGTGTGTTTGTGTGTGTGCAAAATTCCCACGCTTATCGCTCTGAAAATGAAAAATAAACGGAAAAATAAATACGAAATATTTACATAATACATATTAAAAAAGAATTGAATTAGGCAATCTGAATAAAATTGAATTAAATAAAAAAATTGAAATAAATATAAAAAAATCAAATAAAGTTAAATGAAATAAAATTACTTAAAATAAAGTAATGTAAACAAAATTAAGATATAGTATAATAATATTAATAATATAAAATGAAAAAAACTTACCATAAGCTAAATTAAGATAAATTATAATAAAATTAATTTAAGTAAAAAAAAATTTATATAAGATTTTACTTTATTTAAAAAAAAAAATAATAAAATGAAATTAACCAAATAAAAATCAATAAAAATAAAATAGAATAAATTAATGTAAATAAATAAAATGCAATTCAAAAACCAAATTAAATTAAGTTCAAAAATAAATTAAATTAAATCCAAATTAAATTAAATTAAGTAAAGTAAAACAAAAATAAAATCAAAATTAAAACAAAATAAATTTAATTAAAATAAACTAAACTGACAGAAAAATTATAAAATAAAATCTATTTAAATAAGTAAAATAAATTAAGTATAAAATAAAAAACCAAAATAATATAAAATAAAAAGAAAATAAAATAAAATAAAATAAAATAAAATAAAATAAAATAAAATAAAATAAAATAAAATAAAATAAAACAAAATGAAATAAAATAAAATAAAATAAAATAAAATAAAATAAAATAAAATAAAATAAAATAAAATAAAATAAAATAAAATAAAATAAAATAAAATAAAATAAAATAAAAAATAATAAAAAATAAAAAAAAATAAAATAAAATAAATTAAAGTAAAATAAAATAAAATAAAATAAAATAAATAAATTAAAATAAAATAAAATAAAATAAAATAAAATAAAATAAAATAAAATAAAATAAAATGAAATGAAATGAAATGAAATGAAATGAAATGAAATGAAATGAAATGAAATGAAATGAAATGAAATGAAATGAAATGAAATGAAATGAAATGAAATGAAATGAAATGAAATGAAATGAAATGAAATGAAATGAAATGAAATGAAATGAAATGAAATGAAATGAAATGAAATGAAATGAAATGAAATGAAATAAAATAAAATTATATAAAATGATATGAAATGAAATAATTTAAAATTAAATAAAATAAAATAAAATAAAATAAAATAAATATAAAATAAAATAATATAAAAAAATAAAATAAAATTAAATAAAATAAAATAAAATAAAAATAAATAAAATAAAATAAAATAAAATGAAATGAAATAAAATGAAATAAAATAAAATAAAATAAAATAAAATAATATATTATAATATAAAATAAAATAAAATAAATATAAATAAAATAAAAGTTAATTCATTTTAATATTTTTTGTTTTAGTTTGTTTTATTTAATTTCGTTTAATTTAATTTTTTTTCTTTAAATTATTTGATTTTTTGTTAATTTTATTTTGCTACATTTTTTATATTCTATTTTGTTTTGTTTTATTTTATCCTATATTATTTTATTTTATTTTATATCAGTTTATTTTATTTTACCTATTTTATTTAATGAAATTAAATTTAATTTAATTTAATTTTATTTTATTTTGTTTTATTTTATTTTATTTGATTCTATTTTATAAATATAAATAAAATAAAATAAAATAAAATAAAATAGAATCAAATAAAGTAAAATAAAACAAAATAAAATTAAATTAAATTTAATTTCATTAAATAAAATAAGTAAAATAAAACAAACTAAAACAAAAAAGATTAAAATGAATTAACTTAAATAAAATAAGAACAAAATAAAATCAAAATTGAATAAAATAAAGGAAGAACAAAACGAAACAAAGTAATATAAAAAAAAATAAATAAATCTAAATAAAATAATATAAAAAATAAAAAAAAAATAATTTTCAATAAAATAAGATAAATAACACAGAACAAAGTAAATATATTTAAATAAAATTTTATTAAATTGTAATAAAATAAATATGATTAAATAAAAATAAATTTAATTAAAACAAAGAAAATAATTTAACATAAACTTAAATTAAATATAATACAAATAAAATTAATTGAAATTAAATTATAATAATATTTAAAAAATGAAATAAAATTAAATTAAACTAAATAAAAATAAATTAAATTAAAAAAAGAATAAAATAATTTTCATAAATTATTTAAATTAAATTTAAACTCATGAAATTTATTAAAATTAAATTATAATGAAATACAACAAATAAAATTAAATTAAACTAAATAAAAATAAATTAAATGTAATTTAAATAAATTTATTAACTTAACTAAAACTAAATTAAATTAAATTTAATAAATATTAAATTAATGGAATTAAATAATAAATAAAACTTTTTTCTCATTTCTATGCAGTTCATTGGGTTATCCAAGGATAAAAATGGTGCACAACAATTTTTCGCAAAAATTGTGAAATAAACTGAATCCATTTTTTTTTTATTATTAAAATTAATGTTTTGTTGCACTGCATTCACCTGTCATTTGGGTGAAACAGTTTGGCAACAGAAATTCCACGAAATATGATATTTACGAGAAATTTTTTGCAACGTTATCAACCTTTCAATGGAATCACTATTAACGCTGTTTACATTTGCATTGGGTTGTTGTATTTGGCGGGCGCATTAACTACCCCGGCGACAGCGCAAGTAAATGAAGGTGAGTAGTTAGTTGTGTATATGTATTGTACTCGTATATCCGAACTGTCAACGTATAGGGTGGTGGGTATGTAAATATGGGGCATATACAAATCAATCCCACTCGTAAATGGCTCTTTCTTACTCAGAGTAAATTGCAATAGAACAATATCAAAATCTCTGGAATTCGATCAGCCTAATTTTTAAGCCAAAAATATAAAAATTATTAATATATCACATACATATGTATGTATGTAAATATAATATAAGTGATGTACATCAATGAATCTATACAGAGTGCTATGTATGTATTATGTTAGCTTAAAAGTCATTAAAAAGCGGCAAACTTTTATCATCAACATATGCATGTACATATGTATATACATTTTTATGTACATATATACTTACAAATAAATCGTTTGTGCTTAATTAGCCAAACAGACAGCGCCACACATTAAAATTGCATGACGATATCGGAAAAGGAATCGTCAAAGTGTTAAAATTGCGCGCAATGAACCAATATGATTTTTAAATTTTTTTAATTTTAATATGCCTGCACATACATACATATGTGTGTATATATGTATGTAAATAGCGGAACATATCAGTCATAAACTTAACTATCATATTTTTGATGACGGACATGCGACCCAATAAAATAGGCTAGCGAAAAAGAAAATTCGACTTTAGTTGTATGATATAGAGATGCAACTCTGTATGTGCTTGCATGTGTACCTATATGTAAAAGAAACCTGTAGTTCAATGAATTGGCCTAAAACTACTTCGAAACTAGTGAAAGTTTACTTGGAGAAGTAAACAGCCTACGATAAAGTTACTACCAGTTGTCAGTCAGAAATATACTAGTCCCATGCTACTTCTAAAATTACCAAAAATGTTACTAGTTATATTTACAACCGGCAAGTAGTGTTTTGTTTGCTTAATTGAAATTTCAAAGAAATAGAATTATCAAATTTCTATCACACACTAGTTCATTACCACACCAAAATGGCCCAAAATATTACTAGTTCAAGTTTACACCACAATTAATATTTTATTCAAAAATATATTAAAGGAAATAAAATGATCAGATTTCGATCATACATACAAATGTATGGTGGTGCTTTATCACTTCAGAATAGACCTAATAAATATAAGTTCAGTTCAGGAAATAAACTTTTCAAGTTTTGTCCAGATATTGACTGGTCTTAGACTAGATTAAAATGGACAGAATTGTTAGAAGTGCAGTTTTATCCCATAATTTGTGTTTTATTCGTTTAAAATATTATTAAATGATATAAAGCTGCCAAATTTCAATAAGAAATATACTAGTTCAAAATGAACCAAAAATGTTACTAGTGTAGCTTTGTACCACAATTCTTGTTTTTGCAGTTCAAAAGATATTAAAGGAAATAAAATTGTAAAATCTCGTTTAGAAATACATATACTAAGCCTGTACTAGTTCAAAATGGATCAAATTGTTATATTTTTTTACCAAAATTATTATTAAGAAAATATATTTATTCTCCAATTTTTCCTTCAGACGTATACTGATACTAGTTCAAAATGTTACTAGTCTAGTTTTTTGCAGTTCAAAAAATATTAAAAGAAATAAAATTGTAAAATCTCATTTAGAAATATACTAAGCCTGGACTAGTTCAAAATGGATCAAATTGTTACTAGTTCAATTTTTGTTACATAAATTATTATTAAAGAAATATATTTCTTGTTATATTTTCCAAATTTTCATTCAGACGTATGCCGATACTAGTTCAAAATGAAACCAAATTGTTACTAGTCTAGTTTTAAGACACAATTAAATTTTTGTTTTCCTTGCGTTTAGCCAGTAAACAGCAAATAAACTAAAAAAATATGCACAATCGATTTTTTATCGATCGAATTGATTACTTCAATTCTTGACGTTTGCTCGCCTTTACTAATCACAGCTGTCAGTTTTATATAGTTGTTGTTGTTGTTGTTATTTTTTGCAAATTTGTTAAGCATTAAAGTTGCAACTGCTTTTAGTATGTCAACGACCAATTGATATGGCATTGACGTCACTCGTTGATCGATTGTCTGAAAAGGCGCTGAAGGTCGTTAAGAGTGAATCGTTTTTCATTTTTTCGAAAAAAGAAGGCTGTCACGGATTATTTGTTATGCACAATTGTTTATCTATATTTTTTCATTAAATGGTTTGTTGTTAGGAGTACCTTAAAAATCGCTAGACTAGCAGGTGTCGGGCTTATAAAATTGTTCAGTTCATATTAAGTCAATTAAGGAAGGCGGTATCTGTATTGTTCAATTATTAAGGGCTTAAAAGCTTCTTACTGCATTTTCTTTTGTGGAACAGAAAATTTTAAATGATTTTTTTAGTATATTAAAAGATTTATTTAACAATATTTTTATAACATTTAATTTTTTTAGGCTTTTATTATTCCTCTTTTTTTAAATACTCCACTTATTATTCCCCTCTAAAAGAAGATGCGGCGCCTAAAAATATGCCAAAAATTTAAGTGTTAAATAAAATTTCAAACTTCGTGCCCCAATGGAGTTTAGATCGATCAACCTTTAACTATGCGGCGCTAATTTTCTTCTCATTCATACTATAACCTATTCACACATGATGAGTTAATTAAGTACTAAATTGGGTCACTGAATTTGGTGTTCACACACAATCAATAAATTTGGAAAAAACTAGTATTTTGCGTTTAATATTATTCAACTGGCTGTCGCAGGGCTAAGCAGTATGTACTAGGTTATCAGTTAGGTAGGTGAAATGCTGCAGGAAGGAATTTGAACCTCGTGTTCAATAAGCGCTGGAAGCGCCATTTTGATGTTTTTTCGGAAGATCTCAATATTTTTTCTATCACTCAAAGGTTCTCAAAGACATCATTTACATACATATAGCCTATATGTTTTTGTGAACAGACGATCAAGGTTCTATACTTCGTAGGTTCCAAGTGACTCTGTATTGAATTTGTGAAGGAGCTGGGTCAACAGCTGTAATAAGGCAAAACCATTTTTATACACACTCCACAAACGGCCACTAAGCCGTTATAGTAGCTGTGAGTTAATAAATAATTTTCATGTACCTCTTTAATAGATCCATTGTTCTTATTTCGTTACATTTGTGGCAAAACTGCTTCTGTTCTGACCAATTTTTTTAAATTGTAATTGAAATTTTCGGCGGCCGAGGGATTAGTATTGTGTGCTGCCACTCAGCTAGCCAGGGCTCGAGTCGTAATTCGACAAACATCCAAAAGCTCCTCATAAGAATCCATCGGCCCTTCAGAGAGGGGTTAGAATGAACTGTAGAGACATCTATTTGTTGGAAAAACATCAAGACACGTTCCACGATTTGAAGGAGGAGCTCTGCCGGAAATCACTTCCGAGGTTAAGCCTTGACTGCTGGCATGGTATTAATTCCGCTTCAGATTGGTCAAGAGATACTTAGCCAACTTATTTGTTTTTTAGCTAGCTGGGTACCCTGTTTAAGGATACGTCGGTTTGAGCTGTCAGCAAGATTAGAGCCTTCCTGCAACTGTTGACAACGCTTGAGCTTGCGATTGGCTGTGATAAGGCTTTGCAATGCTGCTTGGCTATCTGAGAGTTTAAATAGTTGCCTTTTGTAGATCTCTACAAATCTTTTTTCATATAAGCAATGCTTCTGGTCTTGGTATATGCTCCTCTTCTTCAAAAACCCTTCTCCATTCACATCTAGAGGATATCTTCATATGGATGCAAATAGTGGAATCGAACCTTGGAGGGATATACTCTGATTTATTTAAAAGCTAAGTATATCGCTATGTCCGAACACTTTTCGGTTCCAGTATCCCCGTTTCGTAAGTTCATAAAACAGAGTTTCTGCGAAGGAATGGTAGTACTGTTCAGGGGCTGAGTATGTCAAGCTTCCATGTGCATTTATGATATGAAATAAAATCTCGTAAAAATTCTCGTCCCTACATTTGTGGGAAAAATAACTCCTCGCACGAGGAGCTCGGACAAAAATCGATTTGACGGTATAGCAATGATTTTGCCAGGAATATTTGCCTTGAGCTCATCAATCGTCTCAGAATTGCTACTACTTTCTGTTTTTCAA
This sequence comes from Ceratitis rosa, assembly GCA_037013455.1. Taxonomy (NCBI): domain Eukaryota; kingdom Metazoa; phylum Arthropoda; class Insecta; order Diptera; family Tephritidae; genus Ceratitis; species Ceratitis rosa. The sequence goes on along the minus strand of JAWMAG010000069.1, from coordinate 3,051,537 downwards.
ATAGTTCCACAAAAATAAGTCACTGTGGGTCTCTGTTTGTATATCTGGTTAAAATGCTGAGCACAGTGACGATACGGCTATTTTGGGCCTTGGGCAGCACTCTCTCCGATAGCTTCAATCAGTTCATTCAAGCGAGCTCGCCGTTGCAGAAAGGCAGGGAAATGCTGAGCCAAGTTAACAAATACGTATCTACTCTTACAAAAACTGGATCCCGAACTGCAGGTAACAGCTTGCCACACAGTACTTTATGGAGTTGTGGCGGAAAAATTGTGGTTGGATACCTTCAATACCTAAGATGAGCTACCAAGTACCGCAACTGGATAGATTCATTGCAACGTATAACGAAAAGCAGCTAAACCAGGCAGACAAGGTTTACTTGAGTTCAAAAGCTTTAAATTTTTACTCGATCCTGAAACACATTTATTGCTTCCTTCCTAGTTTTATATCCTCGTAAATTCTCATCTATTTCATTAATCACAACCATTCCACTTTCAGATGGCTTTGTGGATTTAATACACGAATTCGGCTTGCCCGAATTACGCTCGGGTGTCATCGGTGTACCGGGCATGTGCGCTACCGGACGTACTCCTTACCAAGTGCATAACGCGCCAGCTTTTCGCATCTCTAAAGACGCTCCGCTCACCATTGAAACCGGCCAAGCCTTTCCTAAAGGCTTCCCCACAGACTTTTCAATCATATTGACTTTGCGCAGCAATCAAACGAATCCCACAAAATCGCCTGTGTTCACTATCTACTCAGATGAAAGCGAAGAGGTGCTCTCACTTCAGCTGGGCAAAGAGATTAGCTTGATTTATGAACAAACCGACGCAACATTCAATCAACGTAATACCATTAATTTTGGCATTGGTGTTAGCGACACGAATTGGCATCGCATTGGTGTGAGTGTTAAAGGCACGGCGGCTACTTTGGTGCTGGATTGTACGAAACAGGTGACGCGACGCATTGAACGTACGCGTGGCAGTAGCATCACGACCAACGGGCTTATACTTACTGGCTTACAAATGACAAAAGACGAGGGATTTTTCGCCGGCGATGTTCAGTTAATGGCCATAGTGAGTCGTCCCGAGGCGGGTTACGAGGTGTGTACACGTTATGCTACACCCTGTGTGCAGCAAGGTGGGTTAACGGTGACGCGTTATGCTAGTAGCGGCGGTGATGGTGGTGGGGAGAGTGGTGGTGGTGGTAGTTGGACGTGGTCATCATCTTCATCATTGAGCAGCGGCAGTGGCGGTGGCGGCGGCGGTAGTGGAGGAATAAGAGTTGGTGGGAGTGCTGGTCTAGATAGAGCGGCACTCGGTCTCGGAGAGAGTAACAGGCGATTAGGTCAAGTCGGTGGTGGAGGAATTACTGGTGTGGGAGGTGAATCTAATTTCCAATATTCCAACTCGCATAGTTATGGCGGAAGCGTGCCTTTAGTTGAAGGAGAAAATTTAATTGGGAACTTGCAATCCGGCGGCCCTTTACTAAGACCCGGAACGCTAGCTTTTAATGGTGCTGGTGGTAGGGGTTTTGATGGTACTGAGCCAAGGAGAGCACCCGTTGCAGCTGGAGGTTTTAGCGGTCAAAACGCTGCATTGCCAAATTTTCCAATAGATTTCGATGGCACCGATCCAGAAGATTACGGCGTAGAAGGCAATGGGGAAGTGGATTTTGATAATTTTGTGGATCTAACAACACCCACAACGCCAACGTCCAAAGAAGCTGAAGGTACAGGTGATCATAATGAAATTATGGACAAAAATAATGCTACAGAAAGTGAACCTGGCACAAACTCCTTGGAGCCTTCAACGCTTGATGTTAACCGGAAGCCTGATAAACGAAAAAATGGCGGTACCAAAGTGAATGCCACAGATCCGAGTTATGTTGTGGGTGGTGGTAACACTATTTGCTATCCAGGGCCGAGAGGATATACAGGCACACCTGGACCGCCTGGCGAACCAGGTCAGAAAGGTGATGCTGGCCGCGATGGCTTGGCGGGCACTGTGGGTATACAAGGACCACCTGGACATGTATTCGTTGTGCCGGTAAGTACTCTTACTGAGACTTGCTTTTACGAAGCTAACTTCTCATTTCACGCAGACCATGCAAAGCGGTAATGAGAAAGGACCCGACACACAAGCTGAAGCGTTAAGACAGATGATTTCCCAGCACATGGTGCGTAGTCGTTGACATAGAATATGTGCGTCATACTTTTACATTATCTTTGTTTTACAGATGGCACTGCGTGGTCCTGAAGGTCCAATGGGTTTAACAGGTCTGCCTGGCCAACCAGGCGTACCTGGGTTGCGAGGTGATAAGGGCGAACCTGGCGATGTTGGTGAACCGGTAATTAAAACTTTGTGCTCTCTTCCCATTTAATGTATTGACCTAACGTTTAGAATATTTACCTTCGACAGGGTTTGCGTGGGCTGCGCGGACCTGCTGGTCCACCGGGTAGGGACGGCCGACGTGGTCGTTCTGGCAGAGATGGCGAACGAGGTGCTGTGGGGCCACAGGGTCCGAAGGGCGAAATTGGACCTTTGGGTCCAATTGGTTTGCCAGGCGAAAAGGGACATCGTGGATTGCCCGGTCTAACTGGCGAAAAAGGTCAACAGGGCGTTGAGGGTCATCCGGGTGAAGAAGGACCACCAGGTTTACCCGGTTTGCCTGGGGAATTAGTAAGTATTTGTATCAAAAGCATTTTAAGCATTTATATTTATGTATAATATTTGACAGGGTCCTCGTGGGTTTCCCGGCCCACGCGGTTTTCCAGGACCTGCAGGAAACCCTGGGTTACAAGGCGCGGAAGGACCACAAGGAGCGAAAGGCAGCACCGGTTTGACTGGACCTGCAGGGCCACCTGGACAAATAGGAGCAAACGGTCCTCCTGGCGCGCCTGGCCCGCAAGGCAATTTGGGGCCGCCTGGTATTGCTGGACCACCCGGTAAACCTGGCTTACCAGGTTTGCCTGGTGCAGACGGTGCACCTGGTCGTGCGGGTACACCGGGCACGATTGGTCCAAAAGGTGACCAGGGTATGCAGGGTGTGCAAGGACCTGTTGGTTTTCCCGGACCACGTGGACTTAAGGGAGATGATGGCCAACGTGGTTCCCCTGGCGATAAAGGCGATGACGGCGAGAGAGGTATGGATGGCGAAAAAGGCGATGCTGGTCTGCCAGGCGAACGTGGAATGACCGGGGCACCTGGTAGCCCAGGGCCGGAAGGCCCTGAAGGATCGAAAGGTTTTGAGGGACCCAGAGGTGAAACAGGGCCGCAAGGTTTGCCTGGCGAGAAAGGTAAACAAGGTCCACAAGGATTTCAAGGTTACCCTGGACCATCTGGTGATAAGGGTGACAAAGGTGCTACAGGCACGGCTGGACCGGTAGGAATAAAAGGTGAACGTGGTTTACAAGGACAGCCTGGAGAGCGAGGTGAAATGGGTCCTAGAGGATTCCGAGGCTCAAGAGGCAGACGGGGTGGAGATGGCAGCCCAGGCTCGAAAGGAGACACCGGTCAACCTGGGGCACCTGGTCCTCAAGGAGAGTCAGGACCACAAGGAACCGAGGGCCCTCGCGGTTTTATAGGCTTGCCTGGAGCACCTGGAGCGGACGGAAAGAATGGTGTAATGGGTCCACCCGGAGAACGCGGACAACCCGTAAGTGAAATAAGTATCAACAAAAACTTATCATTAAATATGCTTTTTTAGGGAGAACCAGGAAAACCAGGACCACCTGGGGAGGCAGGAGTTATAGGTCCTCGCGGAGCTCCTGGTGAATTGGGACCTATTGGTGAACCAGGTGCGCCAGGCCTACCCGGATTACCTGGAGAAGCTGGTTTACCGGGTGAGGCTGGTAAAGAAGGGCCCCCAGGTCCAATTGGTCCTATTGGTATACCAGGACCTCAGGGGCCTACCGGACTTCCAGGCTTTCCTGGTGAACGTGGTCATCAAGGACAACCCGGACTACCTGGTTTAAAGGGAGAACAAGGTTTGCTAGGCCCACCTGGATATCCTGGTGACAAAGGGCAGTCGGGTGAACCAGGAAGCCCTGGTAGTCAAGGCCCGCCTGGTAATCCTGGACCGCCCGGTAGTGCCGGATCACCTGGTGCCAAGGGAGAACCTGGCGAGAAAGGGCCTATTGGGCCTGCTGGCAGAGATGGTTTAACTGGATTGCGTGGTTTGCCTGGACCACCTGGTCCTCAAGGTACGCCTGGCGAAGATGGTGATAAGGGAGAGACTGGATCTCCTGGTGAGAAAGGTTTGAAAGGAAGTAGAGGAGAACTAGTAAGTATAAGTATTCCATTAATATTATTCACAACAGTTAAATTCATTTAATCTTAGGGTCCCATTGGCTCAACTGGACCTCAAGGACCGCGTGGTGAATCCGGTCCTCCTGGATCTCCGGGTGACAAAGGACCACCCGGAGAAGCTGGTCGGAGAGGTATTAAGGGCGAAGACGGTAAACCTGGTCCACCCGGCCCTCTAGGAAAACCAGGCGTTCAAGGTTTGCCTGGCCCAGCGGGGGTCAAAGGTGAACGTGGTGATGATGGTTTGATGGGCCCAGTAGGTCCACCGGGCTCTCCCGGAGAGCAGGGACGAAGGGGATTAAAAGGTAGACTTTTAGCTAACATTTTAAGTATAAAATCACCAAACAAAATACTTCTTTAGGTGTTCATGGGCAGCAAGGAAAACCAGGACCACGTGGGCAACAGGGTGCGACAGGATCAGATGGACCACAAGGTCCGCCGGGACCTGTAGGTCCGATTGGCAAAACGGGTGAACCAGGTCCAATAGGACCGAAAGGAGAACAAGGCAAATCTGGACCAATTGGTCCCCCAGGTCGACAAGGAATTCAGGGTCAAGAAGGGCCGAAAGGCGCTGTTGGGCCGCGAGGCTATCCCGGAGCGAGAGGTGAGCCTGGTCTAATGGGACCAAAAGGAGACGTTGGACCTGACGGCGAAGACGGTAAACCTGGTGAACAAGGACCAATAGGAGATATGGGACC
>JAWMAG010000069.1:2991535-3041535 GCA_037013455.1 Ceratitis rosa | reverse complement strand
TAATCTCAAAAGTATGAATGTCCACAAGTGTTGAGGGAGAGAGAATGTAATGAGAGGTACACGCATATATACAGACATACATAATTTAATATTCACTGTGGTGTAGGAAGATGGTTAGTAAAGAAATTGTTAAAATTTTGGAGATGACAGACAAGTTTAAGTTAAGTCACAAAATTCCGTTTTGAAAAATTAATTGTAAAGTACAATTATTTATATGGTATATGTATGTGTACCATATAAAATGATTTATTTACTCCTCGTTAATTTAAGCACTCATCTTACATAGATTTATTTATTAAGTTTTTTCTAATTTTAATTTATTTATAACTAAAAAATAAATTAAATTCAGCGCTTGATTTACCATCAATTTTCCAAAATGTATAGATTGCATATTCACCCTCAGGCATGGGTAGCCATGTCAGTCTGTCATTTCGAATGCGAAAACGATCAATAATTATGTCGCCCTTTGAGAAAAAGAAAACAATAAAAAGTTTATGTTACAAAATATAAAAATTAAATTAAATTAATTGTCATTAATGGAATTGAATTATAATCTTAGTTTAAATTTATATTTTAAATAAAAAGGTTTAATTATAATTTAAAATTAAATTGAAGTTCAAATATTTTAATTTTAATATAGTTATATTTTACTTTTAATTTTTTTTTTAATTTAAGTTTTTTTATTTAATATAAATTTATTTATAATTAATTCCCAATACATTCTTCAATTTAAATTTCATTTCAAATTTAAAAATAATTTTAATTTCAATATTAAAATTAAATATCATTTAATTTTTTTTAATATAATTTTGATATCAAATAAATTTTAAATTATGTTTTTCATTTTAATTTTATTTCGATTTTATTTTTAATTTTAGTTTTTATTTTTATTTTTTTATTTTAATATTAATTATATACTTGATTTCAATTACAGTTTTAATCTAATTTTAGTCTTAATATTAATTTTAATTTTAATTTTAATTTTAATTTTAATTTTAATTTTAATTTTAATTTTAATTTTAATTTTAATTTTAATTTTAATTTTAATTTTAATTTTAATTTTAATTTTAATTTTAATTTTAATTTTAATTTTAATTTTAATTTTAATTTTAATTTTAATTTTAATTTTAATTTTAATTTTAATTTTAATTTTAATTTTAATTTTAATTTTAATTTTAATTTTAATTTTAATTTTAATTTTAATTTTAATTTTAATTTTAATTTTAATTTTAATTTTAATTTTAATTTTAATTTTAATTTTAATTTTAAATTTTATATTCATTTTAATTTTAGTTTTAATTTTAAATTTTATATTAATAATAAAATATTATATTGTTTTAATTAGTTGTAATATTTTTTATTTATTTTTTGACTTTTAATTTTATTTAAATGTCTTTTTTATTATAATTTTGATTCTAATCTTGATTTTAAATTAAATTTGGATTAACATAATTTAAAATTTTGCTTTAATTTAATTTTGAGTTTAATGTAAATTAAGTTTTAAATATTACATTTTAATTTTTGATATACAACGATCTGTTTTTAGTTTAAATTTTTCATTTTTAAATTTTTTTATAATTGATATTCATTTTTTGATTAAAAATCTCAATTATTTTTTTTTTTATCTTTTTATTTTAGTTTTTATTGTTGTGAAGTTTATTAATTTTCGGCCGAGCTACTCCTCCAATTTGAGGTTTTCTATTGAGTTTTGCTTTTTTAATTAAATTAATTTAATTTATTTTTTTTGTTTACTTTGTTTTAATTTAATATATTTTGTTTTTTGTTTTCAATCTTTTCTTCATGTAATTTGATATTTTTTGTATTTTATTTTACTTTGATAAATTTTTTTTCCTTTTTTATTTTTTTTTTTAATTTTCTTATTCTTTTTTATTCATAGATATTTTTTTAAAAACAATATATTTAAAATTTTAAAATATCTTTATATTGTGTTTTTTATTATTTGATTTCATTGTATTTTAATTCATTTTATTTAATAGAAAATTAAAATTAATTTAATTTTTTATAATAACAATAACTATTTATTTTATTTTATTTTGTTCGAATTACTTTTCATCTTTTATTTCAGCCAAACTTTTAGTATTTGACTTTTTTTACCATATTTTAATCTAATATATTTTGCTTTTTATTTTATATTTTTTAGTAATATTTATATAATTTAATTTTATTTTTTTTTTTTGTTAATTTATTTTGTTTTATGTTTTATTTTATATCATATTCTCCTCACTCAATGTTACCTGATATGGACACGAGTGATTCATATTCGTATATTCCTCGATAATTCCGAATAGATAATCCGCAATGCGATATAATTTTCGGTTGGCAAGAAATTTGCAAGCATCGTATGTTTTTTCGCCGAAGTACAGCGAATAATCCGTAGATTTCTTCATAAAGCTTAAGCGCACCTAAAGAGTTTAAAGAATAGTTTTTGAAAAAAGTTTGAAATCATTTTCCTCTTCACATGTTTACAGTAATATTCGATATAGGCCTTGCCAAGCTAAGAAGCAGCGAGGTCTCGGTTACATTTCTGGATATCGGCTTCGTGATACATCGTTGAATGCGCACCAGTTTCGGGTCGAGAGACTTGCAGCGGATGTAAGTGAACTTCACGACAGCCAAATCGCACTGTGAAGGAAAGGAAAATTTAAATATTTGTTATCTATTTTCCCAGAACTCCTCACATTTGGTATAATCCAAATTGTTATTAGAAATAAAAATCCTATAAATTTAGTAAAACTACACATTTTGAACCGTCCACTCGGAAAGTTATTACCAAATGATTTTCTCGATTGTCCATAATTTGTCGTCATTGAAAATTGCTGCGTTCAATATGTGCCGTTGCGATAAGTTTTTTTTTAATTCATATACATATTATATTAATGAGATAATAATTAGCTCATTGAAAAATTAGAAAAATTAGAATTTCAATTGGAAAGCAACAAGCGCTACATTTGTGGTATTCACAGAGTTGAGCGTATATTTTTCAAGTTCATTGCAACCGAGATTAATAATGAATAAATTTTCCAGCTGTTTTTATGCCCAAACAATGGAAAAATTTAATGAAAAAGAAACTTTGTTTCTTATCGGCTCTTCTATCATTCGAGGAGGACGTTTCGCGTAAGTGAATGCTAGAACTCTCTCATACAAATCCAACATCAAATTTGCGCTCCGGCTGTTGTTGTTGTTGCTGTAGCGGCTGGCTAATCCCGCTTAGGGCAGGCTTTGTCAATCTAAGTCGCATGTGAAGAGGTGGTAAGTGTCGTGTGGAGACTATCCACATGCAGGGCATACGTTGGGTATGCTGGGGTCGAGTCTGGATAGGTAGGAGTTTTACCTGCTACAATATCCAGATCTTAATTGTGCAAGCGTCACGCGGGTCTCTCGAGGCAGCTCGAGCTCGTTGTCTTCTATGGGTGGTGGTTTTACTCCGAGTACGTCATTCACGTGAAGGGAGTCTTTGAAGGTGTTAACTGACTCCTGGTGAATGGCGTTCAGTGCATGTCGGTACGCTGTCCTGTCCAGCGGTTGTTGCACGTGTTGCTGGATGGTGCTCTTTAAGTCGAGAATTCCTTTCCTGATGTGCCTAGATGGAGGTTCAGCTTCTATGAGGTGCCTGCTGGGGTGCTCCCTGCGGTAGTCATGCTGCGGGGAGATCCGGGAGACCGTGGAGGTATGCTGGTTACCCAAAGTGGGTAAGGGTGCTGAAGGCACTGCCGTGGAAGCTGGGAACGCACTTAGGCGTTGGCAGGATGGGGTCACATAACGTGTGGTCCACTCCCTATGTGTCTTAAGGCCTGTGCAGACCTTAAGGTGACTCCAACCATTGCACTGGTTGCACCTAACCGAGGTGGAGGAGTGGTGGAGTCTTTTGGTGCACACGTAGCAGAAATAATCCGTCGAACCAGGGTTGGTTTCGACGCCAGCCCTGATGAGAAGGATTTGGAGCAACCCAGCTGCGAGGTGTTGTTCCGTTGGCGAACTTAGACTACTTTTACCTGTTGACCTAAACGGGGTTAAATCGTCAAAAGGGTGACAGCCCTTGGCCGGATAAAATCCGGGTTAACTCCGGTGCGTAGAACCGGCTGTCTTGAGAGTTGAATTAGCGCTTCTTTATGTGATCGCTGTAGTCCATGTCTCAAAGATCTACTCCTTTATGTCCTTTTCGTTCATTGCATTTCTTTGGATGGCTAGCCTTCATTCCCATGGAGAGACTAACCAGCTGGGCAGGCGCACCTTTCCAATTAAGGTATCGGACATTCCAAGTGCTTTCCCTTAAATCGTGTTCTTAAAAACACTCAAAACAATGGTCGCCATCTAAAGGTTGATTCTCTGAAGCTTGCTGTTATTTTTTAAGCTGGTTTCCAAGTGACGGATCCCCAGATCTTATATACATACATATATTAAGCACATTTATATAGAAAGACTGAAGCCCGCAAGCAAGATGCTGAAAACCTGTCGGACTTTACTTTCTTTTAGCAGCGCTTTAAGACTCCACCAGTGATGGGGAATCGGTTCAAAAGTAGTCTTAGTGCCTAGCACAGACCAGATCTACCATGCTAGGTTTCAGGTGGTTTCATTAAGCCATCTGCCAATGGCTCTCAAACTGGGTCCCACGCTCTTCCTTTTGCATTCTATTTACTTAGAGTGTTTGTACATTTCATTGGCACTTTTGACGTGGTAGGTTGGCTGTCAGAGTTTTTAGTAATGCATTCAGTGATCGTAGATTCAAGCAACCATTCGACAGCATCCGTAGTTACAGCAAGCATTGTTTGGAAGACGCTTCAATGGTCTGGCAGTCTCAAGCTCCAGACGAGTAAGAGTAACTGAAAAGGAGTTGATCCCACCTCCGATCGAGTCGAGCCGGTCGAGTGGAAAAAAGCTTAGAAGAAGACGCCTCTCTGTAAGCCCATCCTGTCTCTTCAAGTATCTCTATGTAATTCTTGATGAAAAAACTTTGGAAGAAGCGAACATATAGACAACAGTGGCAGTAAAGCTCTCCGAGCTGAGAATATCGGCAAAAGAATCATTGAATCAAGATGTGAACTTTGACCTCAAATAGTGTATTGGTTGTAAGCAAGTGTCGTAAGACTCGTACTAACATATGGAGTATTAATATGGTGGACGATATCAAGAAAAAGTGTTGGCTTAAGCCCCGGGAATGGATACAATGTACCAGTCCACTGGGCTGGAACTCAAGGCCCTGGAAATCAGCCCTGACATCATACCATCATACATCATCATTAATGTGCAAGTGTTGTAGGGAGCAGTACTCACAGCTATACACCTAAAAGCCCTATACAATATGGGTAGAGTCCTCAAGCTGTGGAGATTATCTCAGGCCCGAACTAGCTACTTATTCCCACACAGAGAAGAATACACGGAAGATAAAGCCAGTGTTAACTGTGAAGATTTTTATATCTTGACTGCCAAAACCGTACGCGAGGCAGGTACAAGAGCAGAGTTCTTCAGTGACCGCCCCAAAGTCGCTTCACATTTAATGAATACAACTCTGTTTCAAGTCCTAGGGCACGGGTACGCTCTAAAAACCAATTAGTAGGTTACAACGGAAGAACTCAGTGAACTTCTTCTGGATCACGGGGCCCTCAGATGTAGAGGGTAATGAAAAGGTTATGAAAGGACAATGGAAAGACACACGAGCTTGCTCGCACTGGCGCCGGCTGTGATCATCAACCACCTCGGATCTTTCAGCGCCTTCAACTACCGTCTAAAACAATGGAACCTCGAGGAATGTATAAGGTACTGGAACAAATTCAACGTAGGTCTGCTTCGATTGGAGACACACCGAGCTGTTAGTTGCATGAGATAAAAAGATATTTTGTATGTATTACATTTACGTATGCCGTCGGGGTCTCTAACCCCGAAATAACAGTTTCAAAACCAATTAAGATATAGACTGAAAACAGAATATGTACAGCAGAAGATGAAACATTATCTTTGCGATAGCCCGTAGTTCTCAAATAGTTGGGACGTCAAATATTTCACGAGGTTGTAAACTGCAGTTTTATGGAGGAGACCACATGAAGGGGATCACAAAGAGCTTATTTAATGGCTTAGCCACAGCTGCTCGCAGTTCGGTTCCAAAACCAAAAAGCTTGCCGTACTACGCAACACACACACACACACCTGCCTACCTCTAAATGCTGTGAGTGGCAATCAATATCAATAACACGTGACAAATTGAATACCAAAATCGATGGAACAGCTGATATTACAAAAACATTGGACTTTATAAACAAAAACAATAAGAGAGACTACAAATATTCTTGTATTTGAACATTTTTCGGTAACCCAATGAGTAAAAGTCTCTCGCAAAGCTCTCTCAGCGCCAAAATTCGACCATTCGACCAGCGGCTGCGCAAGAGAAACTGGTCGAAAAATGGTGACGCTCGCCGACACCAAGCAAAGACCAATCAACAAAAAAATAGGCGGAGCTAAACAACAATAACTGAGAGGCTAGAGTGTGAGAGCGCCGGACAGAGGTGAACGCTTGCGCGTATATACTACATATGTGTATGTGTGCGCGTGTGTTGACTAAGTAGGGTGGCTGGTCTCGGTCTGACATTAAAATCCGGCGTAGCGTAGAGAAAAAAAACGACTTTTTGACAATACAAATGCGGCAGTCGGATGGATTGAGTGAGAGAAGCGATGGCGGTGGCGGTGGAGGCGGAGGCGGAGAGAGGTGAGAGATGAGAAGTGAGCTGCGAGTGCCACAGTGCATATCAACAATGCAGTAGGTAGTTAAGTATGTACGTATGATAAAGTCAGCAGGAGCAGCGCACATCGAGTTCGCACAATATCAACTGTACATAAATACATATGTCTGCATGTGTGTGTGTGTGTGTGTGCGAGTAATGAAGCAACAATAAAACAAAAGCGAATGGCATGAGGTATTGGCTTTCGCTTTGCATGTATTGGTAAACACACATATGTACATATATATATATAAATATATATACTTGTATGCGTATATATGTGTGAGCTTATGCTGGCATTTTGGCATTGTTGCTGCTTACAGCCATTATCCTGGCGTTGGCATATACATACATACATACACACATACATACATATGAATGTATATGCCTACACATGCAGTTGTTGCTGCCTGCTGCTCCTCTCTTTTTGGCGTTGGCCATGTGTGACTTTGCATTCTGACTGGTTAATATAACCGCAGGATTGTATTACGCCGTCATGTAGCCACTTAGTACATTGACACCTTGGCTCCTACCGCTTATGCGAGCGCTTGCGAGACACTTGATTACCCATACCACGTGGCGGGGTATGGATAAGGATGCCATTTGTTGTTGTTCTAGTTGTTGTTGTGCCTAGGCAATAATGGAGTATATGATAACGTACGGTGTAAATATGTATGTATGTATGTATGTATATGACAGTAGGGATTTCGTATTAATTACCAAGCATGTACATACATATGTATATGTATTTGTATGTAAACTTGTCTTAGACCATGTGGAGTGCTATAAAAGGCACAAAAATAGCTGAACAGTAGTTTGTTTAGATGAAATGACAATCTTCATGAGGTGTGGGTTGACAGTATACACCACTATGCGGAAGTTCACGAGTTCGAATCCTGATCCGTGGTTAAGTTAGGTTAAGCTGGCTGCCCCAGTGGATCTAAACATTGATGAAATACAGCTATAGTGTTGCCAGGCAGACTGCATGCGACCAAGCTGTGCTGCTACACTCCCATTGTGCCTCTCCTGTGAAGAAGACTTCTATTGTGTCTCTCGTGAGAAGAAGGCTCTTAATGTGTCTCTCGTGTGAAGAAGACTCCTATTGTGTCTCTCGTGTGAAGAAGACACCCATTGTGCCTCTCGTGTGAAAAAGACTCCTCTTGTGCCACTCGTGTGAAATAGACTCCTATTGTGTCTCTCGTGTGCAGAAGACTCCTATTGTGTCTCTCGTGTGAAGAAGACTCCTATTGTGCCTCTCGTGTGAAGAAGACCTCTATTGCGCCTCTCGTGTGAAAAAGACTCCTCTTATGCCACTCGTGTGAAATAGACTCCTATTGTGTCTCTCGTGTGAAGAAGACTCCTATTGTGCCTCTCGTGCGAAGAAGACTCCTATTGTGTCTCTCGTGTGAAGAACACTCCTCTTGTGCCTCTCGTGTGAAATAGACTCCTATTGTGTCTCTCGTGTGCAGAAGACTCCTATTGTGTCTCTCATGTGAAGAAGACTCCTAGTGTGTCTCTCGTGTGAAGAAGACTCCTATTGTGTCTCTCGTAGGAAGAATTCTCCTACTGTGTCTCTCGTGTGAAGAAGACTTCTATTGTGCTTCTCGTGTGAAGAAGACTCCTCTTGTGCCTCTCGTGTGAAGAAGACTCCTATTGTGCATCTCGTGTGAAGAAGACTCCTATTGTGTCTCTCGTGTGAAGAAGACTCCTATTGTGCCTCTCGTGTGAAGAACATTGCTGTTCTTTTCGCAAACTTAAGTAGTCGTTCTGGTTCCGTGTCCATTGCTGATTAAAGATCCGGTAGCCTTTCTGTTCCAAGTATGTCGAGCCTTTGTCTTCCGAAAGCCGGAAATTCCCAGATTACGTGCTCCACTGTCTCCACACAATCCTTGCTCTTCCTACACTTGTTGTCCATGGTCAGACCTATCCTAAACGCATGAGACGCCTGAAGGCACTACCATATTAATAGTCCTATGAGCAGCCTGGTGTGCGGTCGCTTAACTTTGTGAGTTTAGTATTGTAGCTTTTATACATTGTCTTCGTGATTCTGCGGCCCTTAGTTCGTTCCCAGCCTGATGAAGTAGTTGTTGTTGTTGTTGTAACCGCAAAAATATTCCCCAAAGTAGATTTTGAGAAATATTGTGGAAAGGACAGTCATTGGCCGGATAAAAGTCCGGTTCGTTCCGGTATAAAGACCGGGAACAATTGGACTTTAGTCGCCCCTAACGATAGGCATGCCTTGCCGCGGGTAATTTCTTGAATTCCTAACCCACAAGGTGGCTTCTGCTTCACTTCCTTGAATGGAACTGGGTGGTTCGTGTGGCCTCGCACTCAGTAAATGTACACTCTTCTGTTTTCAGCTAGTGCTGGTCTGAACAGCATGAAAAATTATAGAAATTTCAATTGCGGTCGTCCCTCAGCAGGGAATATGAAGCCCTCCGAATAATATTCTTATATGAAAATTAAAGCTCTTCATGAAATTCATCGGCCGCTCGGAGTTGGCTATGAATCAAAAAAACTCCCAATATTCTCACTGGGTAGTTTTTCAAAAGAAAATTGTCTTTTTACCAGAATAGGTTTAGCTTCCTATATTCCAGAGGAGAGTAACTAAAGCAATCCCCGGGAGAAATAAAGCAAAGCAAAGCTTGCCATCCCGTCTAGTTAATGCTTTAAATACCCCACGTTAAGTCAACTGGAGACCAAGCAACCTGAAGTGGCATAAGAACCCTCATATAACTGGCTACTAAACCAGCATCTCTACTTTTGTAGAGCATTTGTCCTAGTTCGAGAGAGTGAGCATCGCTACTGTTACTGAACATTTGTCTAAAATCGAGAGAAGGAGCATCAAAGATCTTGCAGAGCATTTCCTCCACTTCGATATAAGTGAAGTAGCAAAGAAACAATCCCGAGTTCGAGATTGGTAACTTGGTACAAAAAGGAATCTCATTTGCAGTCAGAAGAAAATGTGAAAACCCAAAATGCGCTAATGGACGGCAATATACCTAAAAATTCGATTAGAGATGCGATCACTTACTAGAACTTTCCACGCTATACTTATAACAATACTTTGGGACACACGAGACTCCAAGTTACCAATCTTCGGAGTAGTTTCCAGCATACTTGACTAGAATGAAATATCTGAAGTTGGCTTTAACTCGATTCCACAACGTAGGCGCCACAGTCTCATCAAATTGTAATGATAGAAGACTTATCACTATTTGTCTTTATTGGATATACCCTAGCTCTTTTGAAAGTAACCGGGCTTCAACCGATTGATGTGTCATATCTTACACGATGCTCCCAGCTCTGGCCTTATGAAGGTGGACACAAAATTTTATCAGTTCATAAAATCCAGTGAACTATTCTTAAACGCAAAGTCGTGATACTCGGGAGAACACAATGAGACAGCTACTCAGAGGCTTATATGCACCGCTAGTGCTTAGGTAACTCTCTCGGTTTAACCAACCAGGCTATCAACCAACCAAATGACGTACTCTCAAAAGTAGGGATCTCTCATGAGAGAGTACTTTTTTCATTGGCGAAAATTATTTATGTTTTTTATTCAAAGCGCTTTTCATAACCTCAGGGAGCTTGCTTTATCAGTTAAGCTTCGCCCACAATGGATATTTGTTGGCTCTTCAGAGTATACTTGGCGTAGGAAAGGAAATCTTGGGTTACTTGAATCGGATGCTGCTAAATAATTAATTCATCCCAATCAAAGGTGAAATTTTCTAATTGCGGTCGCCCCTCGGCAGGATATGTACACCCCTCCAAGTACATTTCGGACATGAAATAAAGGCCCCTCGTAAAAAAAAACATCGGCCTTTCGGAGGCGGCTTAGTATAAACTGTAAGTCCCTCGATTTGTTGGAAAAACATCAACACGCAAAACCACAAATTGGACGTGGAGCTCGGTCCGATGAACTAAGATCTGGCGGCTGCGGAGGCTAGACCATCGGCGTCCCTTCAACTAGTTTGCTAGAACACTCCCTTGACTAACTCTGAATATAATATTAGCTCAGGAAAAAAAAAAATCTTCCCAGTCTCTCAAGAAATTGGGACGGATGAAAAGAATAGCCTTGAGCCATATTGGATATAGAGTTACGTCTTAAATTAGTTAAACCTTTACAAATTCTGTGTAGTCCACTAAGGACTGGACTTCTATGAGAGGAATCAAAGCCTAATATCTGCTTGCCGAGCTTTAATCTCAAATTACCTAGACTTCCGCTCCGTCGGGGGAGGCGTAACTCAATGGAGCTTTCATAAGTTTGTCTAATGAGCTTTTCTCATCTAGTGATCTCATCTTAGAGCGAGGATATCTTTCATCTCTGTTATCCACAACCATAAAACTAGACTTCGATAGCCTCCAAATTATCGTACAAATCTGAGAAACTAAATATCAGTAAAAGGCGGATCGATCAAGCACTCCCAAAGAGTAGTTAAGAGAGTAGTTTTACACTCTGTATGTGTGTTCTTAGTTTTAAATGCAAGTGTGTCCATTTATTTCCAAGAAACCAACCTAATAACTAATCAGAAGGTTGCCTCTGACATAATCGCTTTGGTGATGCAGTAAAGTCATTGTTTTCACTATAACCTCAAATCCATGAAACGAAAATTTCTGTAGATATGTACGTAGGTCATAAATTCAAAAATCTTCATACAAACCTAAGTAGGTCCTGAGGTATGTATGTATGTATGTATGTATACTCGTATGTATATAAGAGTCACCTATCATTCACCCAAAACCCACAGCAGGCGCTACTGACGCAGTTAAATGGTAGCTAATCAACGATACCGTAATTTTCCAAGTAAATAAGGATCAGCACGACAATGAAAGTACATATCAGCTCACTAACATACATACCATACATACAAACATACATATATACATACATACATATATACGGCATACAACCATTTTGCTGCATTAAAACTCCACCCCGAATCTGAAACGCACAGCTCTATATACATATTTTTGTATGCATGTATGTATATCGATACTAAATTTTTTAAGTATATTCAGCTTTTCACTATGTGGTTGTATATATATATGTACATACGAGTACGTATTGTAACGGGCAACCAATACACCAAAATATCACAAAAGTCATTTCAATTTAGTTACGAGTCAGTAAATCAACCCCTATCAACATGCCACATACCAAATGAAATGAAGGTGTAGCTATGTGTGTACATACATACATACATATGTATCTATATAAGTATGTACATGTAAGAGTATAAGCGCTCATCCTCATACTCACATTCCGAGAGAAAGAGAGAGTTAATCCCATTGATACTGTGGTACAAGCGAAATAATTTTTAAGCAAAAAAAGAAAAAATAAAAAAAATAAAAAAAAATCCGGAGCTCGGTCTTGGATCTGATACAAATGGAAACCTCTTCCTTGGGTAACGTCATGAGTTAATTGAGGTTCGAAGAGCCAACAGCCGATTTTCTATCCTTGCTTTAACGGAAGTAACTGCCTTATAGTTCAATTATCATCCTTCGTTCCTTAAAATCTCACAAAGCTAACCGCCTTTTTACTCAAGAAACTTATAATATCTTCATCGTATTTTGTATGTGCTTGAAAATTAAAAATACTACCAGAAGAGTTAGGTGCCTGAACCAACTTTCCTGCGACTTCTTCGAGTTACACATTGGTCACGGGTCCTTGACAATATCTCAGAAATTGCACATATAAAACTTATCGAGCTACTGAGATGAGGTAACTTTATGAAGACCTGCTTAAGAGCGGCCTTGGTAACGTGAGAGGATTTTAGTATCGGTGGTTTCACTATAGGCCTCTTAATTGGCAAGGTGCTTCGTCAGGTATCCATAGTAACTACCTACCTACCTACCTGCCAACCTCGTCGACTAAAATCGCAAGAGCTAGAAATTTACAGTGGATGTTAGGAGCTGGACTTCATTGATTTGAAAATGCGGTCGCTCTCCAATAGGGATATCGTCTCACGTCCTAAAAATCTATAAGCCGCTCAAAAGTAACATAAAAAAGTTCAATTGCAAGCCAGAAATCAAGCAGCAAACCACAAATCGCACCACAACTTGGCCGAAAATGTCTTAGGTAAAAAAAAAAAAAATAAAAATAAAAACACAACCACAGTAAGAGAGAAAAAGTTTATGAAAATTACTCCATGTAATAATCAAATTTATCCTCTCTTTTATATATTTCATTGTTGCAGTCTGGGGTCTTTTATAGTAGAAGGTAAAACGTTAACAATGTCAGCCTGTAAATCCAAAGCAAAATCACTCCTGCCAAAACATAAGCGCTACTGAGAGAGTACTCTCTTGACGAATGGCGACTGCACTCTCGTTATTCCTATCATACTTACTGGTGCGGTAGCACGGCTGCTGATAGCACGCAATGTCGGCTGTGAGGATCTTTGAGAGAACGATTTTGCGGAAAATGTATGGTCCTCTAAGCTATATGAGATATATGACGACATAGAAAAGGCGCAGTGAGCTCAGGAAAGCGGCTACGTTGGCTGGATTATGTGATCCGGATGGACAAACACACTTCAGCTCTGAAAGTATTCGATCTAGATACATCGATTTTTTTAACGACGAACCCTGCGTTACCCACCTCCCGCCCAACCGACCGAGGGGTGCGTCTGAGGGAAATCAAAAAATCCAACAGCCGGGGACCGAAGACCAGTAACAGTCCGGACTGCCCTGAATCCGAAACCCATCGCGGAAGGTCGCGGATACACTTGTCTCTTACACTAAACAGCTACAGATTTGAATTTAGAAGAAGAAGAAGAAAAACCCCGAAAAGGACCTTTCACAAATAGGAAATTTTTTACTTATAATTTTACTGAAGACTAGAAGCCTGACAAAAGAGATATTTTCGACAAATGTCGTTTTGACTTGATCTCCCAATCTTCAGATCACTGCATCTTAGGGATAATCAAATAGCCTTCCATGTCTAGGTTAAGTCTGTTATTAGAAGCTGTTAGGTTAGGTTGGAGTGGTTGTCGACGAAGCGATAGCGATTTCTTATAGACCAGAGCAATTCTCGTTCTGATAAAATATTTTTCAACCCACAAGTCTTTGCTATCCATCCTTTGCGAATCTTTTTGGATTTAATTTCGTCACTTGCCTGACAGTCTGGATGCATACTGTCTTGCTGTGGTTTGTCAGAGCTCCTCTTACTCCAAGAAAGTCTCTATTCCTCGGGCCTTTCCGATTCCATATTGAGTGTGTTTTTCGTTATCGTCAGATCGTGAGATGATTGTAGTGTGATCTATTCATGGACAGATCCTATAGTAGCAGTTTGCACGTAGTATCTGTGTTTTTTATCGAGAAAAATCTCCTTAGCTATCCATTGTCTAGCAAGTTCATTTGCCTTCAGGTTACCCTGTATGGTTGGATATCTCTTGTAGAGTTTGACGATCTTTAAGCATAACTTTTGAGATTAGTGCAAGCGGATCAGACAATTATTTCGATATCTAACTGTTGATAAAGTAAAGATCCGTACACTTGAAGGCAGATATTTGAGCTGGTCGCCCTCAGAGGAATGGCCTGTCTCTCTTTCTCCTTCTCTCTATTTAGAGTATACAGTTCCTCTGCTCTTTTTTGATCCTATTTTAGCTACCATTTTCTTGATAGCCTGAAAGAAGATTTCGTGTAAAGACATACTTCCGGCCAAAATGCAGCTTCGGGACGTAGACGTGGTGAATCCCATTTATTCGAGTTTCAAAGGGGATTCACAACCTTAGACTGGTGTACCGCATGTACGGCATATGTGAGACGAAAACTGATTCCAATAGCTTTCCTTTCCCACAACGAGCACAAATCATGTGCTCCAAAGGTCTAAGTCTACCTACATTAGACTGAGCTTCGCTGAAGTATTCTGTTCGCATTAGTTCCAAGTAGTGTGGAGATAAGCCGACAACCTTGTGAGTGTTTTTTTTTTTTATTGTTCTCCTTTAATAACCCACTGTGCAGCTGCAGGAAGTCTCTTTCGTTCATTGTAATCACATCATCCATTTTGGTCTGCAGAGCAAGCAAGTAAAAAGGGCGTTTTCCGGTTGGACAAACTGATACCGAGGACAAGCGACGATGAGTACGACAACAACAGGCAGCAGCACTCGTAGCGAGTGGGTGTTGAATGTGACAGGGAGTGAGTTCAACACTGAGGGATGAACTGGCCCAAAATATTATAGCTTTTCAAAGTTTACGACTTTTTTTCTTCCTCTTCTTCTTCTTATGCCTTTACTCGCCGTCCATACGCCACAGTTACCACATAATTTCGAACGGAAAAGGTAATAAGCAACGAAATAAAGGTCGAAAAAGCAAGCTGAGGTCGACGGCGAGCAGCTTCTTGATATTCACACCGCTGCCGCCGCTGATGCTGCGCAAGTGTGGCTGTGTGTTTGAGGCGACGGGAACAGCAGCAGCAGCGTAAAAAGTCAGCTTGGCGGTGGTGTGGATGGCAAATGGCGCGACAGTCGGCTTGAGCGGGTGTGAGATTTTTGGCTTTTATAGTATATGCCACCCTCAAATGAAGCTGGGCGCTCTCTACATTTGTTGACTCTACCGCTGTCCTTTGTAGCCTCCCCTGCTGCTAACTGCCCGTCGACAAAGTCGACCAGTACCGACTCTGCAGCAGCCAACCAGCCATTCAGTTGGAGTCAAATTGACTGCGAAAAGGATGCTTGAAGCTTTACAGTTATAATTGACGGTATCTGGAAATCTATTGCAATTTGCAATTCGAAACGTACACAACGTTCGGCGTTACACAGCACGCACGCGGAGCGCGTTAACGGTGTTTTAATGAGAGAAATACTGCTAATAACGGAAAGAAATATATTTTAAGTGTGTTTAAATACAAAAAAAAAACAAAAAAAAAAATATTTAAAAGTACTAATAATATTTAAAAAAAAAAATTTGCAAAAATCCAAAGAAAATCCTCTAACATAAAAATAGTGTAAAAAAGCAAAAATGTTTAAAAATCGCATGCGAGAAAAAAATTTCATATTACACGCATTTCAAATTGCTTACTAAATAAACAGTGTCCGGTGTTGTAATAGTGACTTAAAAACTGTTTTATAATTAAATTCTTCAAAATATTTTCACACAATTTTGGCACGCTGGATACGTTGGGGTTTAAATATTTCCATCAACGGAAAATGGGAACAGGTAACGTATCGTAAACTTTGGTTGTAAATACCGTCGGCACTTTGTTGGTTGAAAAAAAAAATTCATGCTTAAAATTTGGTCTTCCTCAGCGCGAGTTTTGAGGACCACATTGAATAGATCTAGATATATTAAAAAAATTTGCTGTGGCGGCTGGCCATGCGGCCATGCCCATTCTGTTCTGTCTGTCAGTCCAATTTTCAACACAATGCAATGCCGACTTCAATTCCGTGTTTCAAGTCACGTGGCTGTGAGGCGTTACTTCACATCGCCTTTTATGAGATTATGAGATTTTAAAACACTGAGCGCAATTCAATTGTAATGCTGGCCATGTGGCGCTGTGTAGCGCCGTCTTGTTTAAACCACATATCGTTCATATCATTTGGAAACAAATAATCTCTGATTATGGTCCAGTATCGAAATGGATTTGGTTAACAAATGATCCCGCCGCTCTACATGCCGCACCAAACAGTCACTCGTTGAGAATATATGGACCTTTTGTTGATTACTTGCCGGTTTTCGGAGCCCCAAATGAGCGAGTTGTGCTTGTGAAAATATGATTTTCAGGTAAATACGTATGCTTATCTTCTGACAAGGAGGGTCATGAGGGTTCAGTTTTTATACCAGTTGGGCTTCATAAATCTTTATACCGATGTCTCTGTGCAAAATCTTGTGCAAAAAATTGCCCGAAATGTTTATTTCCTGCAAACTGCGCGGAGTTAATATTGATGGCCGTTCCATCTTACTTCGAGCTACAGTAGAAATATAATAATCTGGACGAGCATGATGGTACACCTTTTTACATATTCTTTTTTTTATTAAGATTAGTATTTATTTATTCGGAAGCATAATAATAAGTAATGAAATCTTAAACTAAACTGAAACATAAAACTCATTAGCAGAAATGGGCTGCCGGCTTGACTTCTCTTCATACGGGCTTGACTTGATGCTGAAGCTTTTTTAAGAGAATTTATTTTCTATGAATAACAAACATTAAACAATGGAATCAGATTTTGCCATTTTTTGGTAAGTTGAAGAAGGAGTCTAGGTTTCTATAAGTGATATATTGAAGGGATGATTTTTAACAAATTAATCGGGATTGAGTGTCGCACCTTTCAAATAGTTCAAAAGGAGGCGAGAGAAAGGGTTATCTGTTGGTACTAACTCAGGGCGGTGTGAGATTGTGACATAAGTTGCTGAAGAACAACTGAGAATCACTAGCTTGATTGTCTTATATCCTTGCAGTTCTACCAAGCCGAAAGTATAATATTCTTTTAATACGAGTGTGCAGCGGTAATAAACACAGCACTAAGAATCTATTGAGCATCCGATCTAATTCAAAGATTACTGAATAGTTGTTTTGTACCCTTCGCTAAATCACTATTTTCCTTCATAAAATTTAGCATGATTTTTGTGACTTTTAAGTATCAACTGAATATGCCTGAGATGTGACCATAAATAAGAGTGGAATTTTTTAATCCTTTAAATTGCCGGCATGAAATAAAATGCATCTCATAAAAATCTTTCAGTCTTAGAAGACAATTGTAGGTTTCTTAATTTTATAGAAAAGCGTTAAGAGACACACTACAAAATGGAGGGTTAGCTCGCCCGAAAATCGCTTTAGGACTTATAGAGTAAACATACAGGTCTTATCCTGATGTTCGTGAAGCATCTGAGGCTATGCAGCCGTCAATCAATAACGATAATCTGGAGCTTCACGGGAAAAGAATGGAATATCATTCTAATGATTTTTGCCGCAACTGCAGGGACGAAGAAGAGGAGGAGACCATCGGGCACTACATCTGCCACTACCCAACCTTGACATCAACGCGACATAAGTTCCTTGGAAAACATTTCTTCGATTGTTTCGCTGTTTTGTAATTTATTTAGCAAATTGTTTTCATTCTCAAAAGAAGAACCGATGTAAATCTTTCCAAACTATCCTTAAACGGCTTCTGTCAATATTTTTTAAAACGAGGTTTCAAGGGATATGTAAAATCCAGAAAGCTTGCTGGAACTCACTACTTTCACTGTCTTCTATGTACAACTATTTTTCCTCCACAAGTACTGGGCAGGCTCGTGTTTGTTTACCAGCAAATACTCTCGAATTACTATATTCCATTTAGCCTAGGTCTTCTTACAATTTCTATTTTCGGTGTGTCGTCGGTTGACTTGAAAAACTGTTGTCGAATAATTTGAAACAAAATCATATCTGGTATGTTGTCTCTTGTCTGGTATGGTGGTTACACTGGCTGGCTGCTAGGTCGTATATACGAGCTGTGACAATTAAGTAAGGAGACTGATTCCATAAAAACCGTATATTTTAAAATTATTCTACAACTCTGCCATCCCCTTCAAAGTAGTACCCTTGGGCAGCTATATAACGATTCCAGCGCATTTTCCATGCTTCGAAACATTTCCGGAACGCTTCGACTGGGATGTCCGCGAGTACCCTCGTCACGGCCGTCTGGATGTCCTCAATCGACTCAAGATGGGTTCCTTTGACCAGTGATTTTGTTCTAGGAAATAAAAAAAGTCACAGGTTGACATATCGGGCGAATAAAGCGATTGTTGGAACACGGCAATTCCTTTAGAATCCAATACTGGAACACGCTGAGTGCGGTGTGGCACGGCGCACTGTCGTGATGAAGGATCCAGTTACGAGCAATGTCTGGGCGCACCCGATGGACTCGTTTTCGCAATCTTTCGAGTACTTGCCGATAGTAGACTTGATTTATGGTTTGCCCCGGTGGAAGAAATTCTTTGTGGGATATTCCTCGGCTATCAAAAAAGGCAATAAACATCGTTTTCAGCTTCGACTTGCTCATACGAGCTTTACTTAAACTTAAACTCTTTATGCCATTGGGCTCTTTCGCCCAATTTGGCGCAAAATTTTATCGCGACGCGTTGCTCTTGATTTCGTTTTTCCATTTTCGTGACGAGCACCACGAACACACGTTTACTCAACACGACACTGCAGGCGAACTAAACAAGCTAGAGCGATGGCAAATATATCAAAGGATGACGAAAGAAGGGAAAGGAATTTAAAGGTCAACACTGCAACCACCTTCGCGGTAATATAATCAATCTCATTACTTAATTGTCCCACCTCGAAGATCTGTTGATGCTTTGTAGTGCCAAAGGGAGATTCAATTCAATTTGAGATGAAATAAACGTCATATAGAATAACCCTGGATGTTTGAATGTGTTCTCGGTAAGGTTTATTGGTTTTCCAAGGTTTCCCTGTATTAACTCCCATATATCTGCCGATAATGCCTATTCGATTCTGTATGCATGGCACACCAGTATAGGTCCTACAACCTATGAGGATTCCTATGAGGATTCGGTTAACAAATCCGCCAGAAAAGCATCTAAAACTGGGAAATTTGGTATTCTACTTATAAATAAATAAACAGTGACACTGAAAATCATCAAAGCCCGATCAATACAACATATAGCCCTCCTTCAATCGATTATTCAGATATGAGTATTAAGTTCATATGCTCATAGAAGGCATAAAAACTTGAGCATGGCGGTAAACATCACTTGTTTCTTGCTCAATTTTCATATTATTTTCATGACACTAGTTTTCTCTTGAAGGTATGTATTTAATGCCCTCCAAAGGCTCTTCCTATACCTCTTTAATGGTACTTTGTTCTTGGCATGTCATACTTTTACTAAATCAGCTGCTTTTTCCTCAAATGTATGTACATGTGAAGCCTTTTCCTGGTCGTTTCTGGCGGACATGCCATGGACGAGCTAGCAACGCTTGGTAGCCGCAAATAATGTAGATTTAAATATCCTTTAAATATATATGTTTTGGTTAACGCCATGGGCTATCTACATAGGTCTCCATGGCATTATGTGAGCTTTTTTAAAGTCATGCTGTTTGTGTGGGACCTCAATTGTCTACACTACTGAGGAAAAGAGAGATATCGACTCTGACGACAGCTGGTTCTACGCACCGCAGTTGAAACGTATTTTATACAGGCAAGAATTGTTAGCCTTTCGGCGGCCTAAATCCCTTTAGGTACTCTTCGGTAGTGATGCAGGTGATGCCAGAAGACTTGGGTAGGAAACGTCTAACGCTCTAGAGGATATATGACCAGGGTTGCAAGTCCTCTGCATGAGAGTAGATTGCTAACTACTTGCGAATGCGTAAATATTCTCAAAATCCCTTTCGAAATTCACCTATTGACTTTTTTTTTAATATTAAATCTCAACTCTAAACACTTCAACTCGTGTGAGAAATCATTTCAATATAATTCCCAGGAGATCAGCTCAAATAAACAATTAAATTATGCAACTAAAATTATGCGCCGAGCGTATGTTAATTGCAGCGCGCAATATTTCATAATGCATTTTTCAAAAAAAAAAACAAAAAAAAAACACACACACACACGCACAAACATACAAACAATCACTGAAATTGGCTAGAAAACACTTATTGCTGACGACGAATGAAATCTCAAAAGAATAACAAAAACAGATATTTTTAAAATAAACTTTAAAATATTAAAATAATATTAACGCATGTTGCAACAACAATAACATAAGCAAAAAGCACACGCAACAAACAATGAGAAAATTTGCAATGCAACAAGCGAGTATGTGTATACACCAAGGGAAGGCGAAAAAATTGTCAACAAAAATATTTAAAACAACCCTTAAGGTGGCCGCCGACGGCAAAGCCAAGCGAACGCCTCCTGCCGCTGCCACTGCTGCTGTTGCTGCTGGTGGTGGCGCTGCACTGTTTAGAGGGTGTGAAAATTGGCAACACGTGCTGCCGCAGATAGACAACAATAAACACACTCATCATAAAGGAAGAAGGGCCTTGTAAATATGTATCAAAAAATATATATAAACAATGGCAATATGTCAAATGTCCTTGTATGATCCTTTACTACACAAAAAGCTATACAAAATACATATATATTTATATATATCTCACACTCTCTCCCTCTGTGCATATTTTCTTCCGGCGCTCATCATTGTATAACCTTTGTTTTTGTTAGTATTTTGACAAGTGTCGCTTGTTTATCGAAGAACACCGTTATTAAATACGAGTATATGAAATACAACGCTACGTGCCTCGTTCGCGTCGTGAATGAGATTAACTAGAAAAATTACGATACACGTAGAAGGCATTTTAGAAAGGAAAACGAGAGAGAGGGAGATAGTGTGAAGTTGTTAGCTAACTGCCGAAATGAGGTGCAAAAATTAAGTCACCAAAAAAAAAGGGTTTACCTCGTCTTGTTCTTCTAAATTTCGTTTGTTGTGGGTAGCCAGTTGAGTTGTGCGTGCTCAATTTTCGGTTTGTGTTGGTCAGAGAGTCACGTTGGAAAATTCTAAAATAAACAATTGTATAAAAGTCGTTGCGCATTTGTTTACTTAACTTGAGCTCTTACCTCTTACCTCGCAATCGTTCTCCCACCACAGCTCAGCAGTTGGTTAGCTTATTGTGTTTTGGTTTTACGTAAGGATACTCACCGCCTTTGTTTCATATACTCGTAAGCCCGCCTTATTTGCTATCTTTTATACCTCTAATACCTGCTAAGCTCTCTTCCCCTCACTCTCTGTCTCTCTCTCCCTCCATCTCTAAATCTCATATTTGTCTAGCGTTTATTCCGGGTTTCGCCTTTTGTTTGTCTTATTTTCACGTACGTGTTTTGTGTCTTTTATTTATTTTAAGTTTTTAATGTAAATTATTTATTTTTAGGTGATCGCCTACTGGACATACCGTGTAAGGTCTGTGGTGACCGTAGTTCCGGCAAACATTATGGCATCTACAGTTGTGATGGTGAGTAAGGAATAAATATTATATTTAGTCTATAATACATTCCCATGAAAGGTAATGTAAGAACTCCTTCCTATGGAAGGTAAAAAATAATGTGTACATTACACCTTTGTTTCTTGAACTAGTTCTCATTGAAAGCGGATGGTAATGTGTATAACATTATTTAGCTTCTAACACTCAATTACCAGGAAGGCTAAGATAAATTGATATAATTTTCTTCGCTTCTTGAATTTATAACCTGGAAAGCAAAGAGTAACTGTCTTCTCTCCCTCTTGTTCATTTAATCCATTACTTGGAAGGCTATAATAATTCATATTCATATATTTAGTTATCTCGCTCCTTCTTCTTCCCATGGAACGCAAAAAGGAGTTATTATCAGTTTTGATTGATTCCAGAAATCATTCCCAGGGAATGTAGTCAAAAATAAGTACTTTTTTGCTTTTACTTTTCGAGCTCCAGCCTTAAAAACACAGAGAGAAATTAATCTAATAACTTTTTACCACGCTGGCTTATTGTCAAGACGGGCGAGGAGTAATGAGTATAATATACTTTCTTTTATTCCACAGAGTAATCCAAGTTTGATCCTTTTTTTATAAAAATATCTATCTACGTATTGTAAAGTAGGTAAAGTAGTCGTTGCTTAGGATATCAATGAATTTATTGAAGCTTAGGCAAATCTTAACATCCGCTTTCGAAATATTTTCTAGCCCCTAGATGTCTAAGACATGCTCTAGATGTGGCCGGACAGAAACAGTGTAGGTGTTCCAGCATCTCACTCATGCCTGCCTGCCTACACTACCTGCATGTATTACTGGTACTACAGCCATTTCGGCTCGCTTATGCTGACTTGGAGTTTTACCGAGACCGCGTATGTTAAGAGTGGTTGTACTTTCCTTCACTTGCATGCCCTTATGGTATTCCATATCATCTTGAGCCATTTTTCAGCTCACTTAGAATTTTCATAGTACAGAGGATTTACCATATACTGGTTCGGTTGCCAGAAGGGCTCTGGATGGCTCTTTTAGTAACCTCATTAACTATTTCGTTCTATACAATGGGAACCCAGTAGATGAGTAGTTCCCTCCATCAGCCTCCAGCCACCTTATCCATTGCCTCCCTGTCTCTAGATACAAGTTCAGACCTAATACAATGTGGGATTATTACTGCGTTGCTAATTATCTCAGCGGCTTTTCTTGCCACGAGGACCTCCGCCTAAAAATTACTATACTAATTCTGTAGTTCGGATGGTTGCCTGAGATCTGTCTTTGTTTAAAAGATTTAATATATTTCGGCACCCACTGCATAAACTACTTTCTATCCTTCTGTATATATGTTGTAGGTTCTACAGGCAGTTGAGACCTTGAACAAACGTTACAATTTCTTTCATCCCAGTTATGGCATTTTTCGTCCGGAACTGAGCGTTCTGTACAGCTTAAGTCGTAAACTTTTGATTGTTCCTTGAAATTCATTTGCCTTAAGGCGTAGGGAGTCTGAATCCGTGGTCCACTCGAGCATTGAATGCTCCCCCTTTTGCTGTTCAGACTTTTCTCTAAGCTATAGAGATTATTGTATCTGTATCCCTTTATGGGAGAATTGGAGCGAACAAAGCCGTCGGAGCAAAAGAGCGCTTAACTTCTTCACAAATGATCGGACGAAAGAGTCGAGACGGAAGTCTTCTAATGAGGACTACACTTCGACAAAGCGCAGGCTTTCAGATCGATGCAGAGACTCGCAGCTGAAGTTAGTTGCTTTTAAGGCAATAGTAGACATACTGTTCCACAGAGTGAGACAAGCCACCATTAACTTAATTATCCAAACGGATATTACGGCTATGAATTCACTCCTGGTGAACTACAAAGTTTTGAAGGAACACTTATTATATGAGCGCTGAGAACTACGAAACAGCTAAGCCTGCACGAATGGGTACCTCGCTTCGTTTAGGGCGGACAAAGTGCAAATAGGTGCACCTCTACCAACATGCGGGTTGCTTCTGGGTAGGTAACCACCTCAGCAACCCTAAATGCTCAGTTGTGAGTTGCTTCTAGTCCAAGTTGGTCCACCTGAAATCAGTGCATCTCTCCCCGATTGGTACACTACAGGCTAAACTCGAAAAAGGTATTAAAGAGGAACCAAGAAGTTGTGCGGTCTCGAAAAGAAATCAAGGGCTAAAGCTAAAACATTATCTGTTTTTTACTACTACTTTTTTCCACTTTTAAATTAATTACACTCAAAACGTCCTCCCATCCCACAGGCTGTTCGGGTTTCTTCAAACGCAGCATACATCGCAATCGCATTTACACCTGCAAGGCGACCGGTGATCTGAAGGGTCGCTGTCCCGTCGACAAAACCCATCGCAATCAGTGTCGTGCCTGCCGGCTGGCGAAATGTTTTCAATCGGCTATGAATAAAGATGGTGAGTACAAAAACAGAAATAAAATAAAAAAATACTTAAAATGGGAAAACCTAATTAAAAGCAACAAAAATAATTCATTAAGATTTGTTGAAAGGAAAACAGTGGGAAAGACAAAAAGTAGCAGCAAATCGCTGTTGGCAATATTTTTCACTTAACGCATTTTATTGTTTATTTTCCTTGCTAATATCATGTAATTAAACGGTAAATTAGTATTTAAATGAAATATCGTGTCTCATTATTATTTTGATAGGCTGTTGAAGAGCTCTGCGGTTTTTTCGCTTTCACTATAAATAAATAATTTCTCATTTATAAATGTATAAAATTACACTGACTGAAGCCTGAAAAAGAAGATTTTATGTTGTACAATAGTTACCCTCTCTACATATATTAGGTAAGGTAAAAAGTTCGTTCGGTTTTTATCTAAGAGATGGCGTTATTGTCCATAGTACTAGTGTTACGTGTCGCATCATGATTACCGCAGACGATGAAACGACGGGTGCGAAATTAACATAGTTTAGCGAATCAAGAGATAGCCAGCCAGCGTGGATGGCTTCATCACGTCGTTACTCCAGCGACGACAGGTTGATAGCAGAGGAGGAAAGCAACCGCCACTTGATTGAAGGTATCAGATGGAGGGCAATCTGTTTCAATTGGTGTCTGCAATCGGTGCGAAAAAGCACAAGAAGATTTGACGTTTTGAATTGATAGAAGACATGAACGAGATTTCGCGGCGAGAACCAAAGTTGAATTCAGACTTTTCCCCATTTTCTGCGGATTTTGCCTTTACGTTTTAACCAACAAAATAGCCTTAAGTTAAAATCTCCTTCATGTTATTCTCAAGCAAGAATTTTTTTTGGCTTTTGTAGCAAGACAATGAGCTTAAACTGAAATCGCTAACTTTCAAAGAGGCATAACTCAAAATTTGTGTAGGAATTAATAAAAAATAATAAATATATAAATAAAACAAAAGATTAATAGAAAATAATATGAAATAAAATAAGAAAATTATCCATCAGATGTGTTCGGGAAATGTTAATTTTCGAAATAACGAGTATACGAAAAAATGTTCGAAAAAATTAAAATCATAAAATAACATTGAAATATGTTCGAATAAATTAAAATAACAAAATAATATTGAAGTATGTTCGAAATAATTAAAATCGAAAAATAACATTGAAATATATTCGAATAAACTAAAATCACAAAATAACATTGAAATATGTTCGAAAAAATTAAAATTGAAGCTTAGCATTGCAATATGTTCGAAAAAATCAGAATCATAAAATAAGATTGAAATATGTTCGAAAAAAAAATAAAATCATAAAATAACATTGAAATATGTTCGAAAAAATTAAAATCGAAAATTCGAAAAAATCCAAATGATTAAAAGTTATTTAAACTTTTTTCGTTGAAATATTTTATGTTCCAAAAAGAAAATTAAAATAAAAAAAATAGTCCAAAACAGAAAAATATACGAAAATGAGTTTTCAAACTTATGCTAAAATTTTATTAAAATTTTGAAATGAAATTGACACATAATTCAGTTTAAAATTCGATTAGATTTTTTTTTATTAATTTTTTTTTTTCACCTCAAGAGGCAGCTCTATTAAAGTCAGCTCAATTGCGAACAACTAGCAGGCAATAAAGAACCTTTTTCACACTTTACAATAACAAATATGAGCTTGAATTTTACATATTGTTTGCCAATTTGTCCACTGAACAAGTTTTTTAAAAAATCTCAAAATTTAAAATTTTAGAGTTATGTCATTGTTGCAGGCAACTGGTATTTAGACTTATGTCACCGCATGTATTTTGAAGAAAAAAATCTTAGTGTGAGTAGGTGTTTATTTATGCCTCAAGAACCAGTAAATAACAACAAACACAACAACAATGTGTGAAAAATTGCGTTGAAGTGACAAAAATAACAAAACATGAGAGCAAAAAAACTTAAAAGATAGTAAAAAAACACAACAAAAAATAACAACATACAACGATGGCAAAAAGAACAAACTAACTCCAAACGCAACAACAAATTCCAGCAAACTAGAGAAGACGATACACACACATATGTACATATGTATGCATGTATAAGTTTTAGCTTGGTTTTTGTTATTTTTTGGGGCTTTTACCCGTCGCCGCCTCAGCTATTGCTGTAAGCGAGAAACATACTTCAAGTTGTTGCTTGTCTTTTGTTATTGTTTCTCTTTGGTATTAGAAGTGTTGTTGTTTGCTTTCGTTACTGGTATAAATTCTTTTCTTATTTTTTTTTTGTTTTTTTTCGGGTTTTGTGGGCGGACTTTCAAAGCTTTGTGGCACTTTTATGAAGGTGTGTTGGAGTGTAGTTGTTGGCTTGAAAAGTAAACTTGCTGAAAATGGCGAGTCAAGGCATTTGTTGTGCGAAAATATGTACATATACCTTCTGCTCAAATATAAACGAGACTGTCTCAATAAAACAAAAACGGTTAATTATTCTTCAATATTTGTATTATCCCCTTCAAAATAGTCACCATTAGAGCCGATACACATATGCCACCTTTTTTTCCAATCTTCATAACACTTGTGGTAGGCCGCTTTATGTATGGCTTTCAGTTCCTTCTTCGAATTCTCTTTTATGACTTCAATCAATTGAAAATGCTTTCCACGAAGCGGCAATTTGAGTTTGGGGAAAAGAAAAAAGTCCCACGGTGCCATGTCGGGTGAATACGGTGCTTGCGGAACAATATTTACTTTGTTTTTGGTCAAATAATCGCGTACAAGACCAGACGTATGAGCAACAATTTTGGAACAAGTCGAGCAGACACACGTCTCATGCCCAAAACATCGTGAATAATGCTATGAGCGGATCCAGTTGATATGTTGAGCTCACTAGCTATCTCTCTTTCAGTCACACGACGATTTTCCAACACAATTTTCTTTACTTTTTCGACGTTTTCTTCGTTTATTGACGTTGCTGGACGACGAACATGGGGCAAGTTCTCCAGCGATGTACGGCCGTCCTTGAACGACTTATACCAATCAAAAACACGTGCACGTGATAGGCAAGACTCCCCATATGCCTTCTGCAACATTTTCATTGCGTCCGTCGCACTTATTCCATTGGAATAACAAAATTTCAAACAAACTCTTTTGGTCAACGTTAATTTCCATAGAAAAATTCGAAAAACACACTCGAGGTTGACTTGTTTATAGTGCCGTAAAAAAAACCTATGTGACAAATCGCGCTCAAATTTGACATGTAAACATATAACAGTCCTGCCAACCTAAACAAGAAAAAAGTATGGCCATATGTGTTGTCCATGTCGAGTTATGGATAAAGTCTCGTTTATATTTGAGCAGAAGGTATGTATAAGTATGTGTGTGAGTGTACATATGAGAGGTGACAAAGCTCAGAATTTTCCATTTATGAACTTTTTGATCGATTCTTAACAGAGAAAATAGTGATTAGTATTCAAGGGGACTCGAAACCAGAGGCAGGACTGCGTCGAAGACCGATGTGATCAAAGTATCTTAGCGGTTCATCAACCGCCGGTTCAAGAAAGTCCGCCTCACCTTGTATGTAAAGCACTTGAGGTAAAGATTTTCAAGAAATCCTTGCCCGATCTCACAGCGGGTTAGGTAGTGGGAGAGGTGCCAGAGCCTTTATTCTCTTAGCTTCAATAAAGGTTACATCCCTTTAGCTACATTGCATGTGGTTTCCTTCCTCCAACCGGTATTGGCCCGGCAGCCTTATCTAAGCAGATATTCTGCCGAGAACAGAGGTGTGTCCATGTCGTGTGTAGACTTCACTGTGGTTCTGGTATTTGACCTTCCACTTAGTTATATGGACTCAAAGTTCTTGACCGGATAAAATCCGAATCTATTTCGATGCGTAGAACCGGCTGTCGTGAGAGTTGAAAGTTCCATGAAATGGCTCTGTTAACTGTAGGAAATTTTTACAGGTTCGCAACAAAAGCAATGGGAATTGGGAAATGCAAAGGGGCAGGGGTTATATATCGATAATACTCTAAGACTATACGGGTTTGAGGAGACAGTTCGAGCTGTATGGCTCAAGGTTATGTAGTAATGCTGATTTGCTACGGTGAGGGGCTCTACCGCAGTCGACTGCTGCCTTTCTTCTACACTGTGTGTTCAAATCACCAGATGTCCCAATAAGCCACAACAATCCAGCCTCAGAGCCTTACGCGCAGGCCGTCCCAAAAACCCCGTCTGTAGGGGCCAAAGGGCCTTCGCGACCCACTCATTCAAACCCCATACGCTATACATGCCGAAAAGCTGAAAGAAGATGCAAGAGACACAAAGTTTCAACAGCTCCCAATTACAGGACCACTGTCCAAACCTCAAGACCATTTAGCGAGGTCACTAAAGCGCACCTCACAGTAGAGATGGTAGCCACGGGACCCTCGGGTGACTACATTTTCCATAGTAACCGGAAATCATACTGATAGGTTTGTGCAGGGTGTCAAAAGATACCTGGGTAAAAGTTCTGTGATGTGTGTGGGCGAAAAACAAACAGTTTTTTTGCATAGTCTAGTCAGGCTCGAATCCACGACCTCCCGCAACGAAGCACGCGCCGCTGCTTTTTAAATTTTGGACTACTTGCTACTCGGCGGGCGCAATATCCGAGTGCTTAGCATTGTGTACTGCTCTTCTGTAGGACAGGGTTTGAGTTCTGGTTCGACCAACATCTAAAATTGTAGAAAATTAATTTTTCTAGGTGCGCTCGCCACTCGGCGGGTAGTGTCAAGCCCATGTCTCATAAAAATCCATCGACCGTTCGGAGGCGGTTTAGAATAAATTGTAGGTCGCTCTATTTGCTGGAAAAACATCAAGACGCAGAACCACAAATTGGAAGAGATGCTCGGCCGGAAGTCGCTTCGGTGGTTACGTAGCACCATTAATACTTACTTACTTAGGGGTATCTCAGCCTAAAATAGTTATTATTACTGCTTAAAAGTGTCTTCGACAGTGAGGCAGGGCAGCAGAAGACCATTTGGCCCTCCCTGCTTTACTCATTTTGGGTAATAATCGCACAGGCTTTACTGTTGACGAACCAGCTCATAGTAAATTTTTAGCTACCGATAATGGGATGAATACAGATATATCTCACTGGACTGAAGGTTTCCTCCTCCCGATCACACTCACTACAAGATCTAAAATAAAACTTTGGATGTTGCAGAGTACAGAGAGCAAATTTTGTACTCTCATGGTAGGTTATTTCCTGACCGGAAGTGCGGAATCTCTTCCAAAGTCTTTATTAATTTGATAGCGATACTCTTTTCTCATGGCTTCTAAGCAATTTTCCGTACTTTTATCCGCCATGTTGGTTGCCGATTACGCACAGAGAATTATAAACCTCTCACAAAACCTTTCTCTCGAAAGCTCCTAAAGCCGACTCATCGGTTGTTGATCGATTTCAGTGTCCCGCAACAACGAAGACAAGATGCAAATGATAAGAATTCAAGATTTAATATATAAAGATATCGTTCAATATTGAAAAAGGAGCTCCTTAAATCTCCACAAAGCATCCTTAACAACAACAATCATCAGCAATCGTCACATCAAAACAAGCATTCAAGCGATTCAACACTGACAGGATAATCATTTTGTGATTGTCAATACACATTTAGTGCGATTTAGTGCCAGAAGTTCCAGGGATAATGCATGTAATCCGCTATTATGCCACGCAAAAAGCAGCCCTTGACACTCACCTAAGGCATAACAACAATATTGCTCGTTGCTCGTTGCTCGTGACTCGTCGTTCGTCTCTCTACTCCGGGCCGTGGTCGTTGCTGGGCGAAAGATTACCCTGTGTCTGTGTCCAAGTTGCCAAGTTGGCAAGCAATCAAGCGGATGTTGTTACTATTTTATTGTGTTGTATATCTATCAATTACAACAGCAACAACAACAACAATGTGATTTTTGTTGTTATTGCCATCATATTGTTACAATTTGTTGTCATTATTTACTGCTACTTTTTTACTTCTTCCCCCTGCCCCTGCCATCGCTGCCACTGCTGCTGTTGTCCTTATTGTTGTTTCTGTTATTGTTGTTTTTGTTATTGTTATTGTTGTTGCCATCATTGTTGCATGTCTAAAATGGTAAAGTGAAAATGTGTTCGATTTCTCACGCAGCTCTCGCTGCTCTTCAGCTCTGCCCTGCACACACACACATCGCCGTTACGTATGGAGATCACAGGCGAATTTGTTGCCATCACTGTTGTTGTTGTTGTCGCTGTAATTTCTCGACAATTTGTTTGGCAGGGAGGTTATTTTTGAAGTGGCTGCCCGCTCGATTGCCTGCCTGGCTTTTGCCCATTTTTGCTACTTTTTTTTTGGTTTTCTTTTCTTCTTCCCTTTAAATGAGCGCTTTTATGTATTATGTGTTGTTGTAAATATATATTCTTATATACATATACTATGTGTGCGTGTGCGTGCAGTATGGTTGAATTGTTGAACTTGAAACTCTAATCGCTTTTGTATTTTTATGCTACATTTAATATTGGCTTAAGAGCTTTGAAGCTATCGAGATACGAAATTACGGTAAAGCGGTTAAGGTCTGTGTGTGAGGGCGTATATTGTGGCTTGGAAATAGGTTTGAGTCTTTTTTTTTGTATTTTGATATTTTTTTACTATTTATAGGTTGTCTTTTGAGCTTCAAATATAATAGATTTTGAAATAAATTTATTTATTTTCTCAAAAATTAAAAAAAAATGGGGATAGTTTCCGATGTGATCAGATCAAGATATGTCTTCTACTCCGCAAACTCATGAAAAATGCAATTTTAAAACACAAAGTGAACTTATACTGGGTGGGTAGTGGTAGCTTACCCGAAGGTTTTCAGAATCTCCCATTCATTTACCACAACATTGTAGCGTTTTTCAGGTGGAACTGGCGATTATACATGAAGATGTCATTGGCGCTGGAACCTGTAACAAGTAAAAATTGAGGCAGTAGAGAGCAGATCATTTAATGTCATGGTTAAGCAGGTCGCACTCAATCCAGCATAGGTCTTTGGACCCGGTACCGACCGAGTAATGAGTTGGCGGACAAGTTTTCACGAGTTTGGGCATGCCGGTCTCCACTTGAAAGCTTACTAAAAGGTTGCTCCTCATCAAAGACGCTAGCTTAGGGCGGAAAAGTCTGAATGGTTTGGAATATGTCCAGGTTAATATCTACAATTATAGGTCTTCCTACAGAACATTGGCTTGGCATACACAGAGGTTGGGTGTATCATCAAAGAACTTTCGCAGAAGCTATAGAGAGAGCGAGAGAGAGAAAAGAAGAAGAAGCTGTAGTCTTTAGTCACTTCCTTTGTAGGGACCGATTGTCCGGTCTTCAGTCGATTGAGATATCACATCTTTTACGATTTCTCCCAACTCCAAGCTTGCGTTAGTATTAGGAAGAAACTGTAATAAATCATAAAATCGATGAAATTATTCGCAAACATCTGGACATCTGAATACGTCTGGCAGGACAATGAGTCTCAACCTCTCTCCTTCAATCAGCCAACTAACCAAAATGTTTCCTTTGCGAACGCTCGGCTTTTTGGAGGAGTAGGTTGTGATCTTTAGGAACGACCACCTCAAGGGACTTTGAGCGTAAGAGCGGGTGCACGGATAGTTCTATGACTGAAGTTTATAAACACCTCCCATAGGTTTGACTCTCGCATTAGGGTACTCAATGGTATCATAAATGATCCAATTTGGTGGCCTAAGTGTGCTGATGCCTGGCAACTACTTCATTCTAGCTCTAAAACTATACCAATACCGGCAACTATACCTATACCTGAACGTATACTTATACCTATAAATACAGCAAATTAGAAAACTGTATCTATTCCTAAAACTATACCTATACCTATACCTTAAACTATATCCAAACTTATACCTAAAACCATACCTATATACATATATATGCCTAAAACTATACTTTCACCTATACCTTTACCTAAACCTATACCTATACCGAAAACTATACCTATACCGAAAACTATACCCATACCTAAAACTATACCTATACCGAAAACTACACCTATACCTAAAAATATACCTATATCTAAAATTATACCTATACCGAAAACTACACCTATACCTAAAACTATACCTATATCTAAAAATATACCTATACCGAAAACTATACCTATATCTAAAATTTTACCTATACCTAAAACTACACCTATACCTAAAACTATACCTATATCTTAAACTATACCTATATCTAAAAATATACCTATACCGAAAACTATACCTATATCTAAAATTATACCTATACCGAAAACTACACCTATATCTAAAATTATACCTATACCTAAAACTACACCTATACCGAAAACTATACCTATATCTAAAACTATACCTATACCTAAAACTATACCTATACCTAAAACTATACCTATACCTAAAACTATAGCTATATCTAAAACTATACATATACATACACTTATAACTACATCCATCGTCATATCTAAGTCGCCAACTATATCTATATGTATCCATACCAATACCTATACCTAAACAATACTTATACCTTACCTAGATCCATACTCATACATATTCTTATACCTACCCTACACATACATCTATATACATACCGATACCTATTCCTATATTCATATATGTACCTGTACCCATTAAAATTAGCAAAATTAGATAAATAAAATAAATAAGTATTGGCATTATGTAGGAATAAAATTAAAAAAAAAAACCCTAGTTACTTATTTAGTATAAAATGTTGCCTACATTTAGGCGTATATACAATAGATAGAAGTGCACTTTTTTTTCAAATTTCTCCCCAAATCACTGATTTCTAATATTTTTTTTTTGTATTATTAATTGTTTAACAAATATGTACATATTTACCAACTTTTGTTCATTTGAAAATTAGTGCAATAAATCGAAATACTTTTGACAAATTGTAAACATCAAATTTGCATACAAAAATCTTATTTATTTAAATTATATATTTTTCTGAACAATTTTGTACAATATGAAAAGTGCATTTAAAACAACAAAACTATTTTTATTTGTATTTTCAAACATACATATTTATGTATATTGCATAAATGCATTTGCAAATGAACGACAAAGTCCCAAAGTGCAAACTGAATGATTTATTAATGCAGCTGGAAGCCATTTTCATGTCAACATAATATGCCTGACATATAGACTGCAGAAATGGCTGAAATTACCGCAACATTCGTATGCAAGCACACGAATAAGCAAGCTGATGTATGTATATATGAATGTATGTACCATTTTGGAGGGGTATGATAGAGAAATAGCAGCCTCTACATATGTATATCGTACTTAGTGACAGGGGGTAAGGGCATAACAGTGCCCTTTAGAGAATTTGTAGCCTTACTTCAATATAAATATATGTATATATGTATATATGTAAAGCGTACGTTTACTTTACATATGCACGTAGATTTGTAATCACTTGCTGTTTAAGTGCAGCTGACGGAAATTAGGCCGTGGTGTGGTTTTGACAACTCAGCTAATGAAATGCATACAAATAAGTGGATATTTCGCTACCAGTAGATAGATTTGTGTATTTATATACAATATATACATTTTAAAATATCCGCTGCGTTAAAATTTCAATTATTTAAAATCGTCATAAATTGTTTTAACGTAGCCGCAACGAATTCTTAACTAGTTTGTTAAGTACTCAATTTAAAATCAGTTATATGTTCCCAGTATAAAAATCCAAAAAAATCCAAAAAACGCAAAAATAAAAAAATATATTCATTTTCATACAAAGATACATAATTCTAGAACTTTTTATAAGTGGACCATAACTAGTAAATTTCGGACCAGTTCAAATTAATAGTAAATTATTAGCATAGAAACAGTAAATATTTTTATTTTTAAAGAAAGTCAGTAAAAAATAAAATTTTAAATGCGTTCAAAATCAACTAGTATGTAACTAGTGCGTTTCGGTACAATTTTTATACTTATTTAATCTGATGACAAATGATAATATTTATAAACTTTTCCCCTTAAGAAAATCAGTACAATATGAAACTTAATATACTATGTATGTATATATAATGTAACTGTTGTGTATAATACTAGTACTTTTCGGAACAGTTGCCATCATTAGTGAACTATACTTTTCAATAATTAATGTATAAAGTGTTGGCATGAAAAAACTCAGTAAAATATTAAAATTAGTACACATGCAACTACAACTAGTATGTTTCTAGGGGCTTTTCGGTGTAGTTCTTATAATTACTGTAATATATACATACATACTCGCATACGAGTACATATGCTAGTAAGTAGAGTAAATTAACGAAAAATTTGCTTATCTCATTCAAATAGTATAAAATATCAACATTTAAATATTGGTGTTTCCTATAAGTTTATTACTATTTAGTACTTTTCGGACCACTCCAATATGAGCTTAGTTTTGAAATTGCGTTTTTCAAATTACGCCTTGTAAGTATTTAGAATAAGGTTTAGTGAAATCAAATATGCGGAAATGTTTAAATAAATATTCCAAACTTGGTATTTATTCAATTGAAAGAGTACCTTGTCTCTTAAGAAACAGTTCATTTTATAAGAGTGCTAACAAATGCTTAAAATATTTGTTTAGCACTAAAAATATCTACAAATCGTACATAATTAGTACGAAAATATATATTTTCGAGACTACTTTGTAACTGATTACTTTCGGACTAGTTCGCAGAAACTTAAGTTTAACAGTTGCACATGACATAAAAACGTGTATTTGTTAAACAAAAATTTTAAGTAAAACACCCTTGACTAGTGTGCAACTAGTACTTTTTGGACTAGCTATTTTTAAACTAATTTTAGTACTGAAAAACATATATTTATATGGCGAAAAACGTGCATAAAATCAACTCTTTCCTGCAGTCAAGTACATATTCACAGGAATGTATTGTATGTATGTACATATGTACACACGCCTGCATGCTTGCAATTCATTAAGCTGCTGACAAATTGCATTCATTGCAAGCCAGCATTTTCTTATTGTTGTTAGTTACCAACACTGCAATGCGTAGGCGTTGATGCGTAAATACTGTTGACAACAGCAGTAACAGCAACAACAACAACACTAATAATGGAAATTTAAATAGCAACAACAACAACAATAAGAGCAAAAACAAGTGACAACTGTCAATGCACTGAGGGCATTTAACAAAAAGCCGCATGCGATGAGGCGTAAATGTTGACAAACGCACATACATACACACACACGCACATATCAAAGTCTACACGCACACACACATATATATACATACTCATTCCCAGACGAACTTTGCCACGTACCGTCACTTAGTAATACTCGTATGCCCAACGGCTATACTTTAAAGTGAGCTGGTTGCATAATGAACGGATGTATACCATATGTGTATGTGTGTCTGTATGTATGTGTTGGTATTGTTGTATGCTTGCAGCCAACATGTGAACTCAAATTAAATTTCACTTTGTGTGTGTGTGTGTGTGTGTGTGTGTGTATGTTTGAGATATGAAAGTTGCTTTGAAGGCTCACTTTTCGCTTCTAATGAAATCCCGCCACCTGTAAAAGCAGTATCTTTCCGAAATTCAAAATTTCTCTGTACATAAAAATGAAATTATTATTTTCCTTGAAGGTCCTTCAAGCTCAAAATAGTCATCTTTTAGTTTTTAGTCAAACGAAACCTCTGGAGATCTACTGCATCAGTTTCAATTCTACTGAGTCGGAATAAGGATTAAGGTTCCATTCCGATAGCTCTGTTTATCTATATTTTCGTAGACTAGCGACCATTATGGCCTGCTTGAGCTGTGTCGCCATTCAATAGCTTAAATTCGACCAATCCGTACGGCTGAAGCCCTACAGAGTCTCTCGAAATACCGCAGCGCTTAATTGATCTGGATTTTATGACCCACTAAAGCAAATTCAGTAATAAAACCACACCTTATTTCCAATTTTGACCGCCAGAAAGGGTTGACTGAATTGCCAAAAGCCTTCGGAGCACAACTTGAATGTTCAATGGTGTCTGTGGAGTCATTAGCGCTGGATTCCTTGGGTAAGGAGCCGAACTCTTCACAAGTTGACTCATTAAAAGCTTTCAATTTCGATTAATGCACCCTTTTTAATAATATTTCTACGCTTCCCATGGCAGTTCTTCAGCTGGGTAGTGGTTCGGAATAGGCTCTTTGTCAGCTTAACATCTGTCTGTCTGTTGACCCTACTGTGGACCACCCATAATCCAATTCAGCTCAACATCCGGCTTCTTACTGTAGTCCTACCATAAAATCCTCTAAAGCAAATTTAAATGAAGACAGAAATGGATTGTGGATATTGTTGATGTAATGTGAAGCTTACTACTGATTATAGCTGGTATAGAGTGGTGTCCAATGAGGCGTTATATATATATATATACCTATATAGGATTTGTTCAACTAATTCGTTTAGAGCGACATCAAGCAAGCACGAACGCTGCCGGAAAGACGGTCGTCAGGGGCATGTTGTCTGATCCAATTGTTTCAGACACTTTTTACAGTTTCCTAAGGATATCACAGCACTTAGCATTACTTCTGGTTTGAAGGAGTACTACTAAGCCTTCCTTAAAAATTAGATAAGTTATCTTATGGGGCAGCAACTTGTAATCTTTTCCGATTCACTGAAACTATAGTCTTCACATTATCAATTTCTTCCTAGAAGTTTCGCTTTGCCTATCTACGTTGCTTCTCATAAGATCAGTGCTTCAAACAGCAAGTCATAAGGAAGAAGTCATACTGCTCGATATCAGCTGCGCTCAATTACAGCTTTTTGTGGCCTTTGATTGAATTAGCTTTTACTCTATCTGGTTCAATTCCGGTTTACATATGTAAGGGAAACTACAGAGGATATATTCATGAAAGCCCACACGAAATCGGATTGTGAATCGCTGGGAGATTGTTGCCGAAGAAAGGCGTGGAATCTATCAGTGACTGGCAGGATTGCTGAAATAACTCTGACAAAGGCAGATGAACATATAAACTAAATGATTGGAAGAAACTTATGAAGATACCGACATCTTTCTAATTGAAATTCTTTTGGGAAAGTTTCTAACAAATTCAGACATGATCCATCCATCCAGCGTAATGTAATGAGTCTGCCGGGTTCGCCGGGTTTTATCAACGTCCTTGTATATCTTGCACAGTTCACCGTTTCATCGACTGCGGTACTCACCGTCCCGCCAACAAGGCAGAAAAGGAGCATAAAACTGCTGGAAAACCTTTATCATCAGATGCCGTCAACGTCCACGTTTCTGCATTGCATACCAGACCGGAAATGATGAGCGACTTGCAGAGTTTGGTTTCTTGTTCGTCGGCAGTAGGCAGTGCTAAATATCCCCTGTTGATAAGAGTAGCCCTATGTGAGATTTCGAGGCTGCCATTATTAAAGGCGTTAAGAGTGGTCCCAATATAGACGAAATCGTCTACAATGCCAAGGTTATGACTGCTTGTTTTATAACAGGAGATATTTAATATTATCCTCATTGAATACCAAACCTATTCGTTTCGATTCCATAACAAATCTGGTTAAAGAAGTTTTACTGTAAAGCGACACCTTGTCGGAAAACTCGTTTGGTATTAAGCGGCTCGGAGATATCCTCCCCCATCCTGAGGTCACTTTTGGTGCTACTTAGCGTTAGTTTACACAACCGTATAAGATTTTCAGAGATACTAAATTCAGACCTTAGAGGCTTAGAGGCACTTCTTTTCATGCTACCGAATCCTGCTTACAATCGTCAAAGTGTGTGGCGATTCTTTTCTTACACAGTACATCAAGACCATATATCCGATATTGGGGCTTTAGGAACAGGCAGAACACACTTAGGTTCCAGTCGTAGCTCACATTCGTCCGCCCATACTCTGCAATGACCCAAGTTGTCAGTTTTAACTTCATTTTAGTCGGCTGATGGAGCATTTGTTTCAGCGTCTATCCATTGGGGAATTGGTTTCGTCAACTCCTGGTGCTCCATGTTCACTGCCATTCAGCAGGCAGGAGAACTGTCCCCTTTATAAATTTAGTTTACTCTGGACATCACTCACTAGATCGGCGCTTTGGCTAACATTTTAATTTTACTGTGTACATTTACCTGCCCTCAAGCACCTACAACGCACTCCAAACTACAAAAGTGTACATATAAACACACATACATACATACATATACTCACTTTAAGTAGACCCACCTTGGCGTATGAGTGATTTTAAATCCGCTTTTAATGTTGACACCATTGCTTTTGTCACTTTTCGGCTGCAGGTAAATGAATGAACTTGCATACATACATACATATGCATATATATGAATGTATGATGAAGCAGGAGTTGCACTCTGACTGACACTGCAGACAACAGTGTATGCTAAATGAAGAGAAATATTTGTTAGTATTGGTTATTTGTTTTTGTGTGACGAAAGGAAGGATGGAAGAGTTCAGGCAGAAATTTCAAATACAAATCTACATATACACATATGTATTTTAAAATCAGTAAATATATTCCCTACACACATATGTAAGAATATTTGTATACCCGGCACTAGTAGGCGCTACAAGAGACCAACTCGAGAAATATTTGTATGGGTAAATAAATAAATATATATATGTAGTGTATGTACATATATATCAGATATATTTCTTTATAAATAAATGGTACATGCATATATATATACAACACTTACTTATATGCATTTGTAAATAAATACGTATGTCATATATGTAGCTTTCAATATCGTCTGACTGCTTGGCTCGTCAATGTCACTATGCGTGTAGATACATATATATATATAGGTATGTGTGCGTGTGTGTATGTGTGTGCATGCGTAAATTGACATACAAGC
The DNA here is from genome assembly GCA_037013455.1 of Ceratitis rosa. Taxonomy (NCBI): domain Eukaryota; kingdom Metazoa; phylum Arthropoda; class Insecta; order Diptera; family Tephritidae; genus Ceratitis; species Ceratitis rosa. Next base: position 3,002,600 of record JAWMAG010000069.1, on the reverse strand, counting down.
GGATTAAAAAATTTTAAAATCAACTCTTAACATGACATTGCAGTTTCGGCTTTCTGATGCATACACAACAGCAACAACAACAGCAATAACAAAAAGAACAGAAACAATAACCATACAATAAATGAAAACAACAACAAAAGAGTGTGTGCAGAAAATGCTAGTGAAAGGAAGCTCAAGAGAAGTGAAAACATTGCTATACACATACATAGATATACACGTATACATATGTATTTATATTCGAATATATAAATTTATTACTTACATATATTGTATTTTTTTGTATGAGTACTGCTGACATTTTGTAGTCACCAATCCGTTGTTGAATATATATTTACGCATTTCATATAGCTGTTGTTTTTATTTTGACAAACATTTTTTTCCTTCATCACTTTTCTCTCTGCCAGCAATATATTTTCTTCTATTTTATTTTATTTAATTTTTTATTTAAAATCATTTCATTTTATTTTACTTTTTTTTGTATTTAATTTATTTTTTTAATTATATAATATTTTATTTTATTTCATTTTATTTTGTTTTAAATATTTATTTTATTTAAATTCAATTCATTTTAGGTTTTCGTTTTAAATGGAACTGTTTCAGACCATATATTTTTTTGGAAATAGTGAAGAAATCACAACAATAGTTTTGGACGGTAGAAGTTATAGCTGCTATTTCGGAAACCACCACGTTTCCTCATCAGACTTCTTTTTACATACACCTTTTGTTCGAATGGAATTCGAACTTGGGTTGCTCACAGCACGAGCCAATTCATTTTATTCTTTTTAATCTTTTTTTATTTTATTTTGTATTATTTTATTATATTTTTTTTTGTTTTTTATTTTTTATTACATTTCATTTGACTTATTTTATTTTGAATTTTATTTTATTTTAAGGTTAATTATTTTTATTATTTTTTTCTATTTTATTTTAGTTTATTTTCCCTATTTCATTTTATTTTAGTTTTATTATTAATTATTTTTAAATTATTATGGGTTTTTATCTTATTTTTTAATTATATTTTTTATTTTTTAATCTTCTTTTATTTTATTTTTTTATTTTCTACCTAATTTTTTTTTATTTCATTTTATTTTATTTTATTTTATTTTATTTTATTTTATTTTATTTCATTTTAGTTAATTTTTATTTTATTTTTTTATTCTATTTTATTATACTTTTTTCATTTTATTTTATTATATTTTATTATTTATTATTTTATTTTATTTTATTTTATTGTATTTAATTTAATTTTATTTTATTTTAATTTATATTATTTTATTTTATTTTATATTATTTTATTTTTTTCTTTTTTTTATATCTTATTTTATTTTATTTCATTTTATTTTATGTTTTTTATTTTGAATTTATATTTTTCAATTTTTAGGTTAATTATTTTTTTTAATTTTATTTTCTATATCTTATTTAATTTTATTTTATACAATATTATTATATTTTATTTTATCTTATTTTATTTTATTTTATTTTATTTTATTTTATTTTATTTTATTTTATTTTATTTTATTTTATTTTATTTTATTTTATTTTATTTTATTTTATTTTATTTTATTTTATTTTATTTTATTTTATTTTATTTTATTTTATTTTATTTTATTTTATTTTATTTTAATTTATATTATTTTATTTTATTTTATTTTATTTTATTTTATTTTATTTTATGTTATTTAATATTTTATTATATTTTATTTTATTTTAATTTATATTATTTTATTTTATTTTATTTTATTTTATTTTATTTTATGTTATTTAATATTTTATTATATTTAATTTGAATTATTTTTTTTTATATTAACGTTCCTGCACGTCTGGCAACACTGTGCATTTCAGCATACATTATTTCGTTGTATCGTTGGCCTTGGTTATGCAACAAAAAAAAATTCACTTATTTATTTGTATTATTTTCATTTGCTGTTTTAATCCCCAATGAAAGTGTTGCCTGTATGTGTACATATACATACATACGTGTATATGTGTATACATGCATGTATTTGTGCAGACATACTGTTAAAGCAACAAAATTTGATTTTTTGAAGTATTATATTGAGTATTTAAATGGGCTTTTTTCACTTCACTTGACCTTTTGACTTTAAATGTTTAATATTGTGTTAAAATTTAATAGTAGATACGTGGAATATACATAGAAAAATACAAAAATAGACTGTACGTATGAAACATACGTTGAGTTTCATAAATTAATAAATTCAATTTTTTAATTATCGGTCTCGTGAGTCGGAGTGCAAATGCATAGTGAGATGCTAGTCAAACAATATGACTAGACAGATTATTCTGGTATGACTCTTGAGACATGCAATCTGCTCTTTAAGATATTTATGTGAAGACAAGGCCACGCCTACAAGTAAAACAAAACTCGGTTTGTCATGGGACAAACGTTATGAAAAGGGAGCACATTGCGGAGTTAATTGGAATCCTAAAGAAGCTCTGCCTTATATGTATGATGACATGCAGAAAGGCTGGAATCTCCTTTTCGAAGTTGCTGTAGTAGCGGAAGAAATTACCAGTTGCCCTGACCCTGCTCTTAGCGGGGGCAGACTCGTGACTATTGGACTTGCTCTACCTAAGCTATCCCTTCTGTCATCATCCGCCATACGCACGTCGTACCAAGCGTTCTACTGAAAATAAGTTTTATTTGCAAATACCTAGACGTCCAAAATAGCATTTGCTGACACCCTCTTCGGCATGTTCCCTTTCACTAAATATTATATTCACTTTGCATGTGTGTTTCAGTCTCTTTCCTGTAGTAAGTGACTTTCAATTCGAGGCGCCTTGTTCTTGCTTTTGAGTCTCTTTTATGATAAAACTTCTGACCAAGTTCATAATCACCCGACAAGGTCCAATAAGTTTTAAGTTGAGGAACTTCAATCGTTATAATTTGCCCAGACTGAGGGAGAGGGAGCCCTTCATCGGGTAAAACTTCCTTAGGTTCCAACCATCGGCCATGCTTTCATCCAAACATATTTGAGAAGCCAATGAGATGCGTACGTGCTTGCAGAAAGGGTACTTGGAAGGATCTGACAATGCCGCTATCCAGTTGTAAGTTGATGTATGAGTCTTAACTCTTGCCAAATGACTAGGATAATGTGGCCGATATGCTATAAAGAGGGCGAGAAAGTTTGGTTGTACTCTATTACTTCCTTAGATAGACACGCAGAGAGTCTTGAAGTTTCGTAAAATGACCTCTTCAGAAGTTGTAGTAGAGGAGACTCCAGTCTCTAGTGGCGGCAATCTTTAGAGATTGAGATACGTCCATTGCTTTATTTTGCCCACTTCCGCAGGTTGATTTAACTAGTGAGTGGGGGTTGAAGGGATCCACAGTAGTATCACAATGGGTTCATTTGGTGGACTAAGCGAGCTGATGCCCAGCAGCCACTTCGACATAACCTAAGCAGAAAAATAAGAGGGTTCTTTAACACCACTTAATGGCTCTAATACAGATTTCATCGATTTTAGAGAACAGCCGTATCATGCAGAGATTTCCTAAGTTGAACACAGAGCTTATTATTCCAACCTTTAATTTCAGTATTTCAGTTGGGTCTCGCTGTCAAGCAATGAAGAGAGTGTTTAGCTCGAATACTCAAGTTAAAACTGATTCACTCTCTCTCTCTCTCTGAATCTGGTTTCTAATCAGTTTTTATCGGAAACCCTCTCCTCGGTTCGTCTGGACTTCTATCAATCCTGTAAATATTATATTGCATCCCGACAAAAATAGGAACCCAAATAAATCGATCAACGAATAAATATACAAAGCAACGAGCCAACAAAAGGCGCAAACAGAGAAATAATGAGACGTTTCTTTGCAAAATAATGTGCGCATTAATAGAGAAAAGCACATAAGCGCGATAAAGAGCACAGAGAAAAGTATAATAAAGGCGAAAGAGATAGACACAGCACAAAGAAAAGAAGAATGAAGAGAAGGAAGAAAAGGAAATACAATTGAATACCGAATAATAAGCCGATAGGCTGAAGAAAAATTGAAGAAAAAATAGGGGAAGATAATAATATGCTAAGAAAAGCAAGGAAAAGCAAAGAGAATGAAGAGGGCTGCGATGAAAAATAATATATTTGTTGACGGATGTTGGCAACGGAGGAATATGGAGGACGGGCGCAGTCAAATGAATAATGATGGCAAATAAACGTACAAGTGAAATGAAGGCGAGTGGAGGGAGCTTTGGCAAACGAGCGAGCAGCAAGCACTTGGCAGACTGACTGGCTGCTGCTGGAAGTGCTTATGCCGTTAGGTTACCGTAAAATTTTCAGCAAATGCCTTTGTATGTGTGTATGTGCGATAAAGTAGGCGTTATCATCATGCTCTCACACTGTCCCTCGCCATTCAACGCCCATCCACAGCAGCAGCAGCAGCAGCAGCATCATCATCATCGTGATGAGCTGCTCTTGACATGAAAGCAAATAAGTTATTATATATGAAAATATGACAATGCATGCACCACAGCCAATTTTTCTTTTCCGCAATGCGGCTTACCAATAGCTGTGGCGCCCCCGCCCTCCTACTCTTTTCGCGCTGCCTTTTGCCCTTTATGCGCGCATAATAAATGTTAAACGCTGGTATTCAAGTGGTTTATGCTAATGGCCGCCATAAGCTGAAGGAAGACATTAAAAAAGTAGTAAGGGAGATATGGCAAAAAAAAACAACAATAACAACACGAGCCAACCACTAGGCAAAGGCGCACAGAGTCAGTCAGAGTTCAAAGTCTTTTTTGCCTACTGCTGCTACACCCTCTCTTCTGCCACTGCCTTCTACTTCTTTCACTACGCTTCCAACAACTTTATGATTTCGTTTTCGTGTTTGCTTACAAATTATATATATATACATATGTACATATTGTTGCTATTAATGTTATTTGCTCAAAAGCTCAACGTGATAAAAAGAAAAAAAAAATATTTCTCTGCTTTTGCTGGAGAAAGAGACATTCACCATTTTGTTTTTGTTGTTGTTGTTGTTGTTGTTGCATTTACGCGGCATTTTAAGCGGATTTTCATATTTCAGCAAAAATGAAATTTTATTTGAGTGATTTGTTGTTGTATATTCAAATAAACACATTCCATTTCTCATGTCCCAAGCTCTTTAAAGACTACCTCCGCCACCCTCGCCCCCTCCAACTGTTTGCTGAGATCTTTATTTGGCAATTTCTTTCTGGTTTTATTGTACGGCTTTTCCCCCACCGCTTTCGTGTATTTTGAGTTGAAAAGTGATGTCAAATGATGCATCAAATTATCAACAACATTAGCGTGAATGAGCTTTATGAAGCGCACAAGAGATTAGGGTCATTTTGAAAAAGGTGACGTTCGTGTTGAAAGGACAGCGATGATGGGTTGGGAGGATTAGTGGCGCGAGAGGGAGAAAGATATTTGTAGCTAAAATTTGTTTAATTTTGTCGGAAAAAAAATTTAAAAGGTAGAGAAAGAGAAAGAAATGCAGCAGTACTTCTTATGCAATCCAAGGGGTAATGGGTTTTCCGATATTCGAGTGGTTTTGCAGTGTCGCCTTACCTCGCTTTCAGCACTCTTCTCACTACGAGCTCGATTTTTCCTAAGAAAAGGCTTCTAAAACTCTCTGGAGAAGCGATAACTGACAACTTTCTAACATTTCCTACTTATGTTCATAAGTACTATTGGGTATATTGTCGAATAAATCCTAGGCATAGCTAATATATGCAGTTCTACTGCACATAAAAATCATATTAAGACACTTCCGCACTTTGTATACTCAATAGACAATATTTCTGCTGAAAGAATTAGTTTACTTTATGGTCCCGAAACTGTAAACGAACGTGCAGCACAAAAGTGGTTTGCTAGGTTTCGTTCCGGTAATTTCGATGTCAAAGATGCACCACGCGTCGGGAGGCCTGTCGTCGAAAATTGCTATAAAATCATGGAAATAGTGGAAACAGACCATCACGTGAGCACTTTTTTAATTGCTGAGGAACTAAAGATAAGCCAGAAAACCGTTTGAAATCATTTGCATAACCTTGGATTCAAAAAGAAGCTCAATGTTTGGGTGGCACACGAACTAACGCAAAAAAAAACATGATGGACCGAATCCATCTTTGATCAACAGAGGCCGAATTGTGTTCCATCAGGACAACACCAGGCCACACACGTCTTTGGTGACGCGCCAGAAGCAGATGGGAGGTCCTAATGCATCCACCTTATAGTCCGGACCTGGCACCAAGTTCTTACCATCTATTTAGGTCCATGGTGAACTCGCTTAATGGTGAGAAGTTGGCCTCAAGAGAAGCCTGTGAGAATTGGCTCTCCGAGTTTTTTGCCAATAGGGACGCAGCCTTCTACGAGAGGGCTATAATGATTAATGTTTGCATCTCGTTGGCATCAAGTTTACGAACTAAACGGCGCATATTTGACTTAAATCGGACAAATGTACACATAGTTATCATATTTTGAAAAATCAATAAAAAAACCGAACGAACTTTTTACTTTATCTAATATATACATGATTGGCACTTTGTGGCCGATGAAGCAGTTTTCGGCCGCGGTATGCCTCTTGATATTTTCCAACAAATGGAGGGACCTACAGTTTATCCTGAATAATAATGATAGCAAACAATTCTATCCACACGGCTATTGCGACCGCCACTATCAATACACAGGATAAATAGTTCGATCCGCGTAATGAAAGCCGTGTAGGCGCTCAGTAGTTGGTGGTTCTACCATGTTGTTGTTGTTGATACAGCAGGTAGGTTGCCCATCCTTCCGGAAGCTTTCCTGGGCTCGAGTTTTCCCAACACCAAAGTTCAAAAATATAGAATTTCCTTATGCATCAGACATAAAATGCAAAAAAGCTCCATAGAAAAGCTCCTCAGTCATTCAAAGACTACTTAGTAAAAAAAAGCGATTTGCCGGGCTATAGGTTGATCTTTATCAACTTTTTGGCTAATTTTCTATTTGTAAAGCTGAGTTTAAAAGACCTTGCTGAGCAATAAAGAAAGTTTTCAGAATTATGATCTGCTACCCGCACTTTTCCTCAAAAGAATTTATGTAAAAAATGTCCAGGTATGATCTGCAACTGGCGTAACCCTCCACTGGGTTAGCCACAATCATCGCAGTAGTAGATTTTTTTGTGTCTTGAAACTCATATAATACTCTTCAGCAGCTTACATTTACTAAAACTAACTGCAAGCCCGTCCCGGCGAAAATTGTATAACCATATATGTAGCACAAGGCCTCCTTTTTGAAGAGGAGACAAAGAAAACGTTGCGTAAATATTCGGAAATGCAGAATACGTGTAGATCAGACGTCACTGTGATCGCAATAGATTTGGTGTCTACCTCCAAAGAAAATTCATAATATTTCAAGAGTGAAAAAAGTTCCTGAGTTTTAGGTAAGGATAAGCTCTTTCATGCTGTCAGAAATGCACTCTGAGGGCTTGACATTCCCTTCCGAGGGGGCGACCGTATTTAGAGAAATTAAGTTTATAATATTTTGGATATTGGTCGAACCAGGACTCGAACTCTGATCATCAGAATGGCGTATGCAATGCTAACCACTCGTCTGTTTTGACCGCCAATATGAACAACATACAACAACATAGTCATATCCCACTTTTCTTCCGTCGTGGCGTGGCGCCAAACAGCGTTAAATGAAAGAGCTTCGTTTTGATATGGGTTGTTCCAGTACTCGGCGACGATATTTCCTATCTCACAACAAAATCCAAAACCAACTTCTCGCATATTTATATGGCCACTGTAGTAAATTTCACAAGCCCCCGCCCTCCACCGTACTTATCACATCCATCACACTTCTTGGAACCCGGTGATGTCTGCCTTTGGTGTTATGATGACATCAACTGGCTGGACAGCGCCACTTAATCTATTAAGAGACTGGGCTGTTCAGTTGTATTGCCTCAGATTACAGTCTTTAAAACGTTTAAAGTGGTCGTCTTCAAAAAGGGTGGTCTCTCAGGCGAGGTCTATTCAATGTGATGAGTTCCAAACGCTGAAAAAAACTTACAGGAAGTGCATATTCTCACTTTAGCTCAGCTTCAAATGAGTGTTTGTTGTCCACCCGAAGAATATTTGGTCTAAGCCCGAATGTGGTGCGCTTATAGCGTGCGCGTAGGCTTTAAATTTGATCATGGTGAATATAAGGACGCCGATGGCATGACTAGCTCTATAAGGAAGTCTTGTGAAATAAATGACAGCTGCGACGCCTAAGTCACATCGATGAAATGGACCCATCTAGTTTTGAAAGCTGTTAGCAGAGAAAGAAAGAAGTGTATGAAAATCGCATAAGAAGGGACCCTAGATCGATTGGTGTACCTTAAATGCCTTAGACTTCTTGTAGACTTAAGAAAAAATGCCAATGTATAGCCGGTAGAGGTCTTTTGAATGATATTGACTATCAGTTTTTCGATGTGAGCCTGCGATGGAGAGCCTGAAATTGAAACAAAAATCTATAGACCGAAATAATTAAAGGAGACCAGAACCAGCGCAATTTATTATAACTTTAACACCAAGCCAGGGGCACGTGCCACATTTCACAGCCGAGTTCCAAGCACCAGATGACAAGCATCCATTGAAAAAGCAACACCACCTAAATCTAATTAGTAACTCATTACAAGGCAAAAACAAGCTACAAAAAAAACATATTGCACCAAGATGAGGATGAAAGGATAAAGATAGAAATAGAAATAGAAAAGCCATAGATAACCAGGAAGCGGCAAAGTGGGTGAAAAAACCAAATACAAGCTAGACTACAAAAACATATTGACCGATTTAGCGAAGCTAATCAATTAATTAGTCATGGACAGTGGAGAGAAAGCGCGCAGATGAAAACACACGCAGAAGAGAAGGTGGAACCACTTGAAAACGCACATCAAAATACAAGGTTGGCTGAACTAGAAGAAGGGTAGATAGGTAGGTAGGTAGGTAGTTGGCTTCATTGCTTTGTGCGCGCAGCGGCAGTAAAAACTCGAATTTGTCAGTTTGCCACAAAGTGTGGCTGTCAAACCGTTGATGACTGAGGATGATGTGCGTAAGACCGCAAAAAAAAGGGCAAACGCACAAGAACAAAAACGCAAAAACTTAATGATAAGAAAAATGAGGAGAAGAGAAGAATAGGAAAGAGGAGTGAAGCAACGAAGTGAGGAAAAGGAAGCGACGCAACACATTAACAACCCAGCAGTGATGAGCTGAACTGACTGAACAGCTGTGCGGTTCTCAGGCAGTCAAATACGCGAGAGTGGTGTTCTTTTGAAGATGCGCGCACGGCAAGAAGCTGAAATGAGCGTAGGGCACTCTACACAAGCAGAGGGGTTGGACTCACACTGCGAGCGAGGGTGATGCCGCAAAGCGAGGGCGTAGTCGAGCGACCATTTGAACTGTGTTAATTACCATGCAATACAATGAAATGAGACAAAAAAAAATCAATTTAAGCAAAGTAATCCGTTTCAAATGAAAATGAATAAATAAATAAGAAAATAATAAACTTGAGATAATAGAGTGGAGTATGGCACGAGCCACTTGAAACACCGTGATTTCATTATTGCAATGCAAACTGGTGACTAAAAATCGTTTTCTCAAAGAATCTTCGCGCGAAAAATAGTTAATTTGAGTATTTTCTTTACAAAAATTAGCCTCTTAATTTCGAGATCAAATCCATTTCCGCATTTAATTGAAGGAAAACCCTATATGCAACTTGCTCAGCGGGTTCTCGACATCTTGTTCTCCCCTTGATGGGTATTTTCAAATGTGAAGATAAAGCGTGAAATTACAAAAACACTTGAAGTGATTCGTTACAGTCGAAAACCACATAAATTGGGGAGGAGTGTTGTGAAGTGTGAAGAGGGCTCGCAGAAAGGTTGTTGGACATTTCTGGATGATTTTAATAATTAATTGTTATTATCTATGACACAAAAGAACAACAAATATAGGATTTTAAAGGTAAAGCGCGGCTGCCATTGTCATCTATAGTAAGAAAGAAATGATGAGCCACCAGTAAAGCCTGAGCTTTGTTGGTCGAGAGAGGCGTGCTAAGTCCAGAGGGCCACTCCTTTTCATATTGCCGAAGACCAGTTTAATATCTCTCCGTCAATATATGCCGACCTTTTTTCAGTGGTCTTCTTTTTCAAGACTTGGCGCATGGTGAATATCAGCACTAGGGTGGTTAGACAAGGTCTGAAACCACGCTGATAATATTGATCTAAAAATGCTCTTAGAACTGTAGTTCCAATGCTCTTGGTAAGGCCATTTCATATAAACCTCGAGATCCAAAGCAGAGTCAACTTTCACGCTGGAGCCAAGTGTTACTTTCGACCAACTGACGATTAAAAAGTAAAGATCTTTTCTTTCGAACAAAAACCAAACTCTACAAGTTGCTAATTATGCAAAACTTTGTATATATTCCAGAAGCTTGAACTAAGTTAGCATCCATTGAGATTAGATGCTTACTCCTACTGAGATAACAATGAAACGGACAGAATTTAAAGCTAGGATCAAAGCAATATCTTTGAAAGATAAGATTAATTAAGCTTGTGAGCTATTCTCAACAAAGAAAAATCGATTCTGCATTCGAAATTTGGGATTAAAGAGATCGGCTTTGTATCAGTTAACCTAATTTTATCTTAAGTTAGGTTTAGATTAGGTTAGGTTATATCCAAACCCTGGTTCAAAGCATTTTCCCCCATATAATAAATAAAAAAAAAAATAGAAAAAAATTCTCCATGCTATGTAAACCCATACGAAGAGCTTCCCCACTATTATTTTTCCCACTTTTTTTTGCATATTCCACAACTCATGAAATTAATTTCCTCTAAAATTTTGCTTCCAGGCAAACTTGCCTTCTTAAGAACATAAATTAAGCCGATTTTATTGACTAACTTAAGTAAAAGACAAAAAGGTTAAAAGCGTGAGAAACTAAACATTTGTTGGCTTTATGCCTGTGCATATGAGTGTATTTGTTTGGTTTATTAAATTTCACGCACACATACCAGCACATATGTTTGTATGTACGTAAGAGAAGCTTTGTATTTATTTAAGCATAACTATAACTTTTTCAA